>JAECUM010060058.1:0-13291 GCA_016617855.1 Megalonaias nervosa
AATGGAAAACAATCCAGCCCAGTTGATCTATGTTGTGGTGTTCCACAGGGGTCTGTTCTTGGACCTGTTCTCTTCATTCTATACACTCAGCCACTCTCAACTGTCAGAGATCATCATCCAGTGTCTCACCAATTGTATGCTGACGACACCCAAATGTACAAATCTAGTCACCCAACCGAAACTGAAGCTACCATCCAAGGTGTAGAGAGGTGCATTTCCGATGTGAAATCATGACTGACATGTAACGAGCTGCAGATGAATGATGATAAAACTGAAACCATTCTGATTACAACACAAAGCCTTTCTCATCCATATCCTTTACCTCAGACAATAAATATCAGCCACACCAACATTAAATTCACACAGTCAGTACGAAACCTAGGTGTTAATCTTGACAGTACTCTCTCATTGCACCAACATGTCATGAACATGTGCAAGGCTGCATATCTTCAGCTGAGACGCATCAGCTCCATTCACAAGTATCTTTCAGTTGATGCCAATAAAACACTTGTGTATTCCTTAGTACTTTCAAGACTGGACTATTGTAATTCAATTCTGTCTGGTTCGTCTCAATATCTACTTCAGAAACTTCAAAAAGTTCAAAACACAGTTTCTCGGATCATCCTTAGAGTACCACGATCAGAGCACGCTTCCCCCCTGCTTTGTACCCTACACTGGCTATCCATTCGATCCAGAATTAAACACAAAATTTGTTCTCTGCGCTACGTTTCACTGACTTGCTCCAGTCCAACATACCTATCCGACCTCACCCATCTGTCCACACCAGCAAGATACTTACGCTCCTCTTCTGACACTCGTATTCTCATTATTCCCACTATGAAAATGAAATCATATGGACAATTTTCTTTTGCATAGCAGGACCCAGCAATGTGGAACGAATTGCCCACTGAACTTAGACACAAAGACACGGTGATCTCATTCAAGAGCGCTCTTAACACTTACCTATTTCAACTGCAAGAACAGACTTAAATGCCTAATAATGTTTCCTTACCTTAAATATTTACAGTATGTTTTCTGTTTTCTAATTTCGTGGTGTTTGTTTTTATTTTTGTAATCATATCATTATATATGTTTCTAAAGTGTTGTCAAATGTTGTAAAGCGCTTAGAGCTTCTAAAGATTAGGCGCTATACAAAGTCCTCATTATTATTATTATTATTATTATTATTATTATTATATGGGTTTACAGTCATTTTTTATGCTATATGTGTTTACAGTCATTGTTTTATACGGGTGACGTTATATACGAATTTTTGAACAAGGCGTTGTCTAGTGAAAGCATGCCAAGAGTGCGAGTGAATGCATTTATAGGTTACTGAACATTTTATGTGAAAATATGAGCGAGTTTTATTTTTTTTTCTTCGGATTAATACTGCACAACCTTTCAGAATACAATATTCATCCGAGAAAACGAGTTCATATTTTCCCATACAAATGCAGTAACCGTTTTATTATATACTCAATTTCGTATTCTGCCTCAGGATTCATTCTTAAAAATGCACTATAAGAAACAAAGCAACTGAATTTATACTGTATTAAAAAAATAAACCCACAACCTTAGAATCATCAATATACATTAACAATATTAATGCGTACATAGCACCACCCAGCGACCTTTGAACTTCATCGCACGCTCGACAGTAGCTTCAAAAAGAATTGTAGTTTGGTCTACTTAAAGGTCACCGGCCATACTTTAACATTTTTCTTTTTACATCAGATTTGCTATACACGATTAAAAGTAGCTACACTCGCACAAAAACTTTTTTAAAAAATTAGCAAGTGTCGAGAAGAAATAATAATTTAATTACTCAAAATAGAAGTATACAACGTTGTTACTTCCCCTTAGCTACAATTTCCCACCTACAGAGGACGCCAACCGGAACTGAATTACATTTATTCCCACAAGACGAAGTACATGTGTCCTGTTGTCGAAAATTAAAACACTATAGTAGTGAAGGGGGATACTTTAGGGCATATGAGGCCAAAGAAAAAAAAATGGCCTGGGACAATATAGGCCAAACATTTATAGGGCATATCAGACCAACGAAGGAAAATCACCTGGAACGATATAGGGCAAAGATGGAGAGGGACAAAGGGGAATTTAACATGGGGAATATTGGGACTGTATATGGACAAAAAATATTGGGACGATATGGGACAAAGATGGATAGGGACAAGGGGAATGAGAATTGCAAGAACCCCTTGGACTTTATAGGGACAAGATGGATAGGGTTCATACGCATATATAGCAAATATTTTGGAATAAATCTTTTCGAGGCAATGAATTGGCCCTGAAAAGGGCCTTTGAGATTCTTCAAATTTTTGTCATACCTTCTTCTCCATCAAATCCTCATCTTCTCCAGGATATTTTTCTTCTTCTTCACCATCTTCTGTATCTCATCCTTCCATCTAAAAAGCTACAAGTTTTTGGGAAATTCCTTTGGAAAAGCCCACTATCTATTTATAGCCTCAACTTGTGTGACGTTCCTATTTAAAAAGTCTAGTATCTATCTATATCTACAACCGGTGGAAATCCCCAAGTCTATATTTATAATCTCAAACTTTCCAGCTTCAATGACGTCAGTGTACTAAACATTAGGGGAATAATGGCAACAGTGTTGCAAGTGGCTGACCTGAATACGCGCTACTGTAGGTAGGTAGGTAACATGAATTTGATAAGGATAAAGGGAGTTTTATAAGGACAAACAAAGACCAATATACACACACACACAAACAAACGTACGCGATCGCATACAAATACACTCATATCTACTATCCACACAGAAGGGAAGAGAAGAAAAAACACACCATATCTACTATCCACACAAACGTACGCGAACGCATACAAACACAATATCTACTGTCCACACAAACGTACACGAACGCATACAAACATACACTTACTATCCACACAGAAGGGAAGAGAAGAAAAAAAAAACACCATATCTACTATCCACACAAACGTACGAGAACGCATACAAACACACACTCTGCTATCCACACAGACGGGAAGAGAAGAAAAAACCCACAATATCTACTATCCACATAAACGTACGTGAACGCATACAAATACAATATCTACTGTCCACACAGAAGAGAAGAGAAGAAAAAACACCATATCTACTATCCACACAAACGTACGCGAACGCATAAAAACACTCACTCTACTATCCACACAGACGGGAAGAGAAGAGACAACCCACAATATCTACTATCCACACAAACGTACGCAAACGCATACAAAAACAATATCTACTATCCACACAGAAGAGAAGAGAAGAACAAAACACACCATATTTACTATCCTCACAGAAGGGAAAAGAAGAAAAAAAACAACACCATATTTGCTATCAAAAACCCCAATATCTGCTATCCAAACAGAAGGGAAGAGAAGAAAAACAAAACTACCATATCTACTATCCGCACAAACTTACTCGAGCGCGTACAGACACACACTCTACTATCCACACAGAAGGGAAGAAAAAACTCACACCATATCTACTATCCACACAATCGTACGCGAACCCATAAAGCACACACTCTACTATCCACACAAACGTACGCGAACGCATACAAACACACACACACACACACACACACACACATACACACACACACACACACACACACAAAAACACACACACACACATCAATAAAGGAGTGAGTGTTTATAGTCACTCTACCCCACAATGACACAAATTGGCAACTTGAATGTGTCACTTTTCTAGGGATATGGTTAGCCCTGAGAAGGGCTGTTTTTTCTTTTGAACTCCAATTGCACCTGGCTAATTATTAAGGTTGTGGCTGGTAGTGCAAGGTGGTG
Source organism: Megalonaias nervosa (assembly GCA_016617855.1). NCBI lineage: Eukaryota > Metazoa > Mollusca > Bivalvia > Unionida > Unionidae > Megalonaias > Megalonaias nervosa. The sequence continues at coordinate 3,844 of JAECUM010060058.1, forward strand.
GTGATGTCTGACTTCATTCTTCCAGTCCTCACTTTGAGGGATAGTGAAGACTTGTTGTTCCCTCTGTCTTCTGTGCCAGACCCGGGGATGATGATCTGGCCTCCTTTCTTCCTGTTGATGCTCTACTAGTTGTTGTTGTTGTGGCTGTGGCTGTAACTCAAGTGCCTGTGGTGGTGCTATTGCTTGTGGAGGTGTACTGACCATTAGATTCACCTCACACAGACGCCTTAGCATGAGGTGAGGTAGGATCCCTCTCTTCTTTTCCTCTTCTTCTTCCTTCTTTATCCTCTCCTCTTCTTCTTCAACTCTGGCACTTTCCGCTATAGCCTCCATAGCCAGCTCGTCTAAAAGACGCCTGGCATATTCCAGGTGCATCTGGAGTTCTAGAAGCTTGGTGAGTCTACTCATTCTTCAATGTTGAGACGTCAATGCTGGGTTTCCAGACATTTATTATTATTATGTTTGGATTATAGTGGCGTTCGTACATTAAGTACATGTGCCACTGGTTAATTCCTGCACAGCAGGATGTTAATTATTTCTGAGGGAATGGAATCAGTTCCACATTCCTCAGGTGTTTATACACTCAAAGAGTGCTGTTAATTTAACAATCAGGCAGCAGAACAGTCAGTTCCAAGCTACCTGAATGAAGGCTTTCATGAGTGGGAATAGTCCCAGCACACACTCATGTTTTTTAGTCCAGCTATAGCATAGGGTGAGTGGGAGTAATACCATCACTCACTCACGTATTTGGTTATTAACGAGATTGATATTAATGCACGCATTGCACACTTATTGGTTTTGTTGTCCGGTCGAGGGTGGCATAGACCAGGAAGGGAGGCGCCAAGCCGCAGGGCGGTGTCCGGTGTTTCCAGGGTGCTGGTCTAAAGTTGGTCGTCTTGCACGGACTAAGAATTTTGAATACTCTGTGCTGTTTTTATGTTTTAATTAGTAATTAAGAATTAAGTAGAAGTAGAAACCTCGGATGACAGCCATTTTGATACCAGTAATTTTGTTACCTTGTATTACTGGCCCTGATGGTCCTGGGCTTAGTCCACCTTATATGAGAATTGTTTTGGGGTCTTACTGAGGGTGCTTTATTTTGGGTCCAGTCGGTCTTGGGGTGTGTTAACCTGTGATTGTTTGGGACAGATCACTTACGTAGATTAGTTTTTGCCGCCTTGTGCAGCGGGGCCTGATGGTCATTGGACTTTTTGACCACCTTATATTGGTTATTTGGGGACCTATTGTTTTCTCTAATCTGTTTACGTAATCGCCTTGTGTGGCGGGCCCTGATGGTCTTGGTGTTCGGACTACCTTATTCTATTAAGGTGGCTGCCCTCTTTGATTGAGAGTAGTTAGAATGATAGGGTTAAAGGATGAGTCGGTTAGTAGGTGTTTGGGAGAAAGCAAGAGGTGAAAGAAGAAAGGGGGAGATATAGGTATAAGAAATAAAGGAATTTTTTTTTAAATTAAGATTTTGACTTAGGTAGTGGTTTATTTAAGGCTGTGGCTTTAGTTTTTGGAAAGGAAAGACGTCTTCGTTGAGTAATCAGGTCCCAGTGCGACTTACCAAGGACGTCCATCCCATGGTTGAGCAGTTTTTGTGATTAACTTATTTACGGGTATGGCATTAATTTGGGGGAGGGTAAATGTATTTGCTAGTAATCAGGTCTCTGTTTGACATATCAAAGACATTTATCCAATGGTTAGCCATTTTGTATTATAGGTGTTGGTTCTAATCTTAATACGGCATCAATTTATGGGAGGACGCACGCCTTCGCTGAGTAATCAGGTCTCTCTTGTGGCTTATCAAAGACGTGCATCCCTTGGTTGAGCCGTTTTAATATGCGTTTTTCGGGAATGTTCCTGTTATGGGTATTTTAATAGGGCATTAGATTTTTTCTTTAAGCCTGATTTCATTTAGGAAGTTTAGGATGTTTCTATAAGTTGTATTCAGGTTGGTGTTGTTTTTGTCTAGGAATTCTGGGTATGTTATTGGGGATCCAATTTCTTTTTGTGCGTTTTGAAGTTTATTTCTCGCCAACTGATGTTTAAAGCAGTCATTGAAAATATGATGGAGGTCTTCTATGGTGCGGCAGTGAAAGCAGTTGATATTTTGGTCCTAAATATTTACCAAAGCTGCCGGCTAGTTTTGTTTTGCCCATCATAAGTCGATTTATAATTTGTTGGTCGTAGCTGTTAACTTTGGGTGGTTTAATGGACCTGTTTACTTCCCTCAGGGTGGAGTATAGCTTTCTGCCCTTGGGGGTAGCATTCCAGTACTCCTGCCACTTATTTTCGATGTAGGATTCAACTCAACTTTGGGTTTCTGTGATGCTATATTTTAGTGGGGCCGGGTTAGGGTCTCCTAATTTACTTTTAGCGACTTTGTCAGCTTGTTCGTTGCCAGGGATTCCTATATGCGATGGTATCCACACAAATTCCACGAGTTGGATTTAGTGAATAGTTCTTTAAGCAGATGGTAAGCCCTGGCAAGTAGCGTTTCTCCTGATTTAGTGTTATTTGTTTTTATTGATATTATTACATTAAGGGAGCCGCTAATGATTACTGCTTTTTGTAAGTTGTTGTCTAAGACCCAGTTTGATGATTAATTGATAGCCCCGAATTGAGTTGTGTATGTAGAGCAGTGGTGTGGTAATTTGGTTCCTATTTGTATCTTAAGTTCTTGGATTACCACTGCTGCTGCTGTTCTGGGTGGCTCTGGTGTTTTAGATCCATCAGTGTATATTTTAACGAAACTGGAGTAGGTGTCGAGTATGTCCACCGTAATGTTTGTTTTTAGTTTTTGCTCCTGTTCCAATCCTTGGTTTAGGGTTTACCCAAGGGGCTTGGTCATGGGGTTTAGTGTATCCCTCCTGTTAGTCCCGACTGCTTACTTACTTATTTAAATAATACTGCCGTGCGCACATATGTGCATGTCCTAGTTGTTAATTCCTGCACCGCAGGATGTTAATTTTCCTAGATGAATGGAATCAGTGCCACATTCCCCAGGCGTTACTGCACTCAAGGAGTGCTGTTAATTTTGCCATCAGGCAGCAGAACAATAAGTTGTAAGCTACCTGAATGTTAGGCTTACATGAGTGGGGATAGTCCCAGCACACACTCATGTTTTACAGTTTAGCTCTAGCATAGGGCGAGCGGGAATAGCACCATCACTCACTCACGTTTTGTTGCTAGCGAGGTTGTTATTGGTGCGCGCATTGCACGCCTATTTGTGTCCGTTAGAGGTAAAGGGTGGCGTAGGCCAGGAAGGGAGTCGCCAAGCCGCAGGAAGGTGTCCGTTGTTTCCAGGGTATTGATCTAAAATTGGTCTTCCTGCACGGACTAAGAATTTGGAAACTGTGCTGTTGTTATTAAAATGAGGAATTACGTGTTAATTAGAAACCTCGGATGACAGTCAGTTGGATACCAATATTTTGTCACCTTGTGTGACTGGCCCTGATGGTCCTGGGCTTAGACCACCTTATATGAGATATGGTTTTGGGGTCTTACTGGGTGTACTTTGCTTAGGGGCCAATCGGTCGTGGGGTGTTTGACCTTTGGTTATTTGGGACCAATCACTTTGCTTAGAGTAGGTTTTTGCCGCCTTGTGCAGCGGGGCCTGACGGTCACTGGACCTTTTGACAACCTTATATTGTCTATTTGGGGCCCTATTGTACTTCCCTAATATGATTATGTGGTCGCCTTGTGAGGCGGGCCCTGATGGTCCTGGTGTTCGGACTCTCTATTTCTATTGGGATGACTGTCATCTCTTGGTTGAGAGTAGGTGGTATGAGTACGTTAGCAAGTTATTTGGTAGAGAGCAAGAAGCAAAAGAAGAGGTGGTGATAGAGGGATATAATAAGAAATTTGTTTTTGTTGAGAGTTTGATTTAAGTGGTGGGCATGGCTTACAGCTATATATTTATTTTATTTTTGAAGGGGACAGACGTCTTTGCTGAATAATCAGTTCCCTATTCGACATATCAAAGACGTCCATCCCATGTTTGAGCCGTTTGTATTGATTAGCGCATTTATGAATATGGCTCTGATTTGGAGGAGGACAAGTTCTTTGCTAAATAATCAGGTCCCTGTTGACATATCAAAGACACCTATCCAGTGGTTATGCCATCTGTATTATACGATTATTAGGTGTAGTGGCTTTTTAGAGTTGTTTCCCTGACAGGGTATTTTAAAAGGGCATTAGATTTTTCCTTTGAGTCCGGTTTCATTTAAATAGTTAATGATGTTCCTATAGGTTGTATTTAAGTTGTTGTTGTTTATATCTAGGAACTCTGGATATGTTATTGGGGATCCAATTTATTTTTGTGCCTTTTGAAATTTAATTCTGGCCAACTGATGTTTAGAGCAGTCATTGAAAATATGATGGAGGTCTTCTAAGGTGCGGCAGTGGTAACAGTTGATATTAGATGGTTTTGGTCCTAAACATCCACCAAGGCTGCCGGCTAGTTTTGTTATTCCTGTCCTGATTCGATTTATAATTTTTTGGTCCAGGCTGTTAACCTTGGGTGGTTTAATGGACCTATCTACTTCCTTCAGGGTGGAGTATAATTTTCTGCCCTTGCGGATAGCATTCCAGTATTCCTGCCACTTATTGTTAATGTATGTTCTCGCTAGACTTTGGGCTTCTGAAATGCTATATTTTAGTGGGGCCGGATTAGGGTCTCCTAATTTACTTTTATCGACTTTGTCCGCCAGTTCTTTGCCAGGGATTCTTATATGCGATGGTATCCACACAAATTCCACGAGTTGGTTTTTGGTGGATAGTTCTTTGAGCATGTGGTAAGTCCTGGCAAGAAGCGTTTTTCCTGATTTAGTATTGTTTATTTTTATTGATGTTATTACACTAAGGGAGTCGCTAATGATTACTGCTTAAGGGATGTTGTTTTCTAAGACCCAGTTTAAGAATTCCTTGATAGCCCAGAATTCAGTTGTGTAAGTAGAGCAGTAGTCTCGCAATCTGGTTCCCATTTGTATGTTGAGTTCTGGGATTAACAGTGCTGCTGCTGTTCTGGGTAGCTCTGGTGTTCTAGATCCATCAGTGTATATTTTAACGAAACTTGAGTAGGTGTCTTGTATGTCTACTGTAATATTTGTTTTCAGTCGGTGCTCCTGTTCCAATTTGTTTCCATATTCGGTGGCTTTGGTGTTAATCCTTGTTTTAAGGTTTTCCCAAGGGGTCTGGTCAGAGGGTTTCATGTATCCCTCCTGTTGTTCCAAAATTGGCAATTCTTTCCTCAATTCTAGGATTTGTTTTCCACCTGGTAAAGTTTGGTACTAGGTTTCGACTACAAGTTTTGTTGCACTTGCATTTTTGTGAGATGCGTATCTGGATGTGATGTAAGCCGTATTGAATATCTGAGTAGCATTTCTTGTCTTCTCAGCCTTAGTGGCAGGTCTCCAGTGAGTACTTGGAGTTCATCAAGTAAGATTGAGGGTAGAGTGCTAGAGCAGACAGCTAGAGCTTTCTTTTGAATAGCATCTAGTTTTGTAAGGAGTGGCTGCTTGGCTGAGTTGTATACTTGACAACCATAGTCCAATTTCGATCTTATGAGTGCCCTATAGATAGTTAGCATTGTTTCTTGCTTGGATCTCAAAGTTGTTCCTTTAATGGTTTTTCTTTTTAATATATTTAGGTCTTTCTTGCAAGTGTTATTAAGGTGTTCAGTGTGATGTTTCTAGTCAAGGTGGCTATCAAAATACATGCCTAGGAATTTTACCACCTTGATATAGTTTATGAGCTGATTTTGAATGTATAGTTTAGAGTAGATAAGCTTGTTGTTACGTTTGGGGGTGAAAATAATTGCTACTGTTTCCTCGTGTGAGATTTTGAACCCCAATTTATCCGCCCATATCCCCATGTTGTCTAGACTTGGATGGATTTCTGAGATGACTTGGTTGGCAGCGGGGTTTCCTGGTCTCCAAATACCCCCATCGTCGTCAGCAAATTGTGAGATGTTCATCGTTCTTGAGGTGGGGTCTTTATATAGATCGTTTATCATGAGATTGAAAAGAGTAGGACTGAGTACGCTTCCTTGTTAGGTGCCATTGTCTAAGGGGTACTCTTCTGAATAGATGTTTCCTACTGTAGCTGTAAGTTTCCGACCTGTGAGGAAGTTTTCAATCAGGTTGAACATGCGTCCAGTAATTTCGAAGTGGTTTAGTTTGGCAACCAGTCCTTTAGTCCAGACAAGGTCAAATGCCTTTTCTAGGTCGAGGAAAACAGCTATTAGGTTTCTACCTGTTTTCCTTTTGGCGTTGAAAGCTAGTTTTATATCCGCTTCTAGCCTTAACAGCTGGTCAGTGGTGGATCGCTTGTTTCGAAAGCCACATTGATTTTCCGAAAGTAGGTTGTTACGTTCGAGGTGGTGCTTTAATCTATTGGCCAATATTGTTTCCATGAGTTTACATATGTTATTGGTGAGCGAGATGGGTCGGTATGAGTTTATGCTGTTTGGGTCTTTACCAGGTTTAGGAATCGGTACTATGATGGCATGTTTCCAGCTTTCTGGTAGTTACCCACTATCCCATATTTGGTTAAGTAATTTTATGATTATTTCTGTAAAGTTGAAAGGTAAGTTTTTAAATATGATATAACCAATTTGATCTCTACCGGAAGATATTCTTTTTTGGACCCTAAAGCTATTTCCCATTCATATATTGTGATTTCATTATTTAACTTTGATTCTTTAGTTCCTAGGTCTTTAAATAGGTGTTTATGGGAGGTTTCCACTTTTTTACGGTGTTCCTGGAATTTTTTGGTGTGATTTAGATTACTGCTCATGTTTGAGAAGTGCCTGGCTAGCATGTTAGCTTTTTCTAGATTGTTTTTAGCACCTCTTATTTTAGGGGTTAGGTTTACTGTTTTCCCCCGGATTGCTTTAATTTTATCCCAGACTTGTTTAGAGTTGTATTTTATGTTTAATTTAGAGCAGAATTGTTGCCAGGATTTTTCATTGTTCTATTGTTTGTTTTGGTTCATTTTCCTTTTCTTTATAATGTAGAAAATCTCCAGAGTTCCTAGTTTTTTATATTTGTTAAGAGCGGTTTTTTTGACCTTGTGAGCTGTTTTAGATCCGTCATTCCACCAAGGCACTGTTTGTTTGGTTTGTGACTTTCCTGTTATTGGAATGCTTCTTGTATGCACTTAAGGATGTTGTCATTAAAGGTGTTTACATTTATGTGTTCTAATTCCTTGATGTTTATTGCGGCTAGGATATTTTTAAATGTATCCCAATTAGCTTTTTCATATCTCCATCTAGGCGAGATTTCAATGGGATTATGTTGGACTGTTAATTGTAGGGAGATGCCAATGGGGAAATGATTACTACCTAACGTGCTTTCTTGATCCACCCACCAGTTAGATATTTGGGCTAATTTGAGCGTGCTTATGGTTAGGTCAACTGCAGAGAGGTTGCCATCCTCAGGATCTAGTCTAGTTTTTGATCTATCATTGAGGATGACAAGGTTGGCTTCAGCAGTCCATGCCTCTACCAACCTTCCTTTACTATCATTCCTATTTCATCCCCACAGTTCAATGTGAACATTGTAATCTCCACAGATTATCAGGTTTTCTGTTTGATTTTGGGAGATTTGACGGTATGTGTCGATGCTGACTGGGTTGCTATTATTGCCTCCTGGGTCATAGATGTTTATTATTTGTATGTTTGTTGACCCAGTATTAACTAGGATGTTTTGTATTTCTATTGTTTCGATGAAATCTACTGTAACTGGAACTGCTAGCGTTTCTGTGTAGGGTCTGGTGTCCACAATAAAAGTGGCCAATCATCCTCCCTTTCTCCCATTAGTCCTGGTTTTAATTATGGGTGGGGAGTGACCTGGTATTTTAGGTAAATATTTTTTATTAACCGATAGGTGTGTTTCCTGGAGGCAAATTATATCCGGTTTATGTGCTGAATTATTGATTTTAATTATTAATTCTGGGAGATTGTTTCTTAGGCCCTTACAGTTCCATTGCCAGATTCTCAAGTCCGTTTTGTTTGTGCTATTCATTCTCAGTGTGGTTGTTAATAATTTTTATTGGAGCGTGTAGTTGATTCTGTCTGAGCCTCAATGTGTATTTAGCTAATATCTGTTGAAATATTTGTATGATATTAGTTAGTCGTGATGTTAGTTGCCGTTATGTCTGTTAATATTTCCTGTAAAATGTCACATGTGGTTTTTTTGGTCGTTGCCAGGGACAGGGTTGGTAATTTCTAGTTCCGTGTGAATGGTTTTAGTTGATGTTATCGCTCTATTGGTGTTTTGTATGCTATCCTCCCTAATCTTTGGTGTTTTATTTAGGTTTGGATTACTTGGTTTTAGTGGTGACTGAGTGTTATGTATTTTATTGTTATTTATTTCCTTTTATGCCTCTGCATATGGTAGGAGTTAGTATTCATCAAATTGATAATTTCATTTTCTTTTATTGAGTAGCTGCATTCATTTGCCCTAGGATGGTGATTTCCCCTGCAGTTAGGGTATTTTGCATTCCGTTTGTTACATGTGCCCTTTTGGTGTCCTCCACAGTGGGCGCACCTAGGCTTAAAGCGGCATTTGAGGGCATAGTGTCCCCAATGTTGACAGTTGGTGCAGAACCTTGGTTTATTAATGAATGGTTCCAGTTGATGATACGCACCGTGGGGGCCTAACCTGATAAGTGTTGGTATAGAAGATGTTGATTCTAAGACCGCTTTTGGGGTTGTTTGCCCTTTTCGATTTCTGATTCTATAGGCTTTCTCAATTGGTGTTCATTTTCGTTAAGTTATTTAGGAAGGTTTTGATCACTAATATCTTTATTGTTGCCTTTAAGTGTTAAAACCGCTTTGATGTTTTTAGCTGGCGGAGTTTTGATGCGATCTGTGTTGGTTGCGTTTTTTTAATGTTAGTGGTTTTTGTTTTGGTAGTGTAGGTATTTATTTTCTTTTGGCATTTGTGGTGTCTTTCTACTTTAATTTTGATGTTCTCAATGTACTCTATCTGTAATAATTTCTCGACCTGACTTAGCGTACTATATTGTACGATCAAGTAACCAGTTTCTGGTCGAATTAGTATAAATTGCCCATGGTGAGTTCTTAGCAGGGCACTTGTTATGCTATTGTATGTCAGGTTGAATAATCGGCTACTTGGGCTACTTATGTAGATTGTGTGCTCTGGGGAGTGATATTTAGGTTTGTTTGTTTGTTTGTTTATTTGGTTTCCGGTTTGGTTTTATTCATTGTCATTAACTTTTTCCTGATTTAGGTTGTCAGTAGTTTTGGTTCTATTTTGTTCCTTTTTGTGTTCTGCTGTATTGTTATGTTTAGGTTGATTGGTTTTAGAATGGTTGTTGGTTTTTCTTTTGCTTGTTAGGTTTTGTTCATCTGATTTTGGTGTTTTCATTGGCAATTTTCCCTTTCCTAGGTATGCTACTTTTTCAGTTTGTTTTT
>JAECUM010060060.1:0-14625 GCA_016617855.1 Megalonaias nervosa
ATTTCTAATGGAAAATTACATCAAATTGTACGCAAGTTCGCTTTCAAAACATTCCAAGTTCGTAAACATGGTAATGCGTTGAACTAATTTTGGTAAATATCTTACAAACATGACAAAATCAGGTAGACACAACCTTCAACATGGCAAAGGTCAGATACGCAATATCAATTAGATATTCTTAGCACCTAGCCTCATAAAGAAGAAGAAATATTTTATAAAATAAAATTTTCCTCTATATATTAGTTCAACATGCATGTGATATAAAGCTAAATAAAATTACATAGGAAACTTCATCATGAATGACACAAATATACACAAAGCAGTATAATGCCTCTATATGCATGAAAGTGCATCTGCAATCGAATTATCTTTTCCGTCGATGAACTAATGTCAATGATCTATTCCTGCAGCATCAAAATTCAACTCAACATTCTCTGATTTTTCTTTTCCATTTTGTTAATGAAAGTATGCGGGGCTGTGATCACTGATTATAATTGGAGATGAACTAATATGCTCTTCAGACTGTTGTAGATCCAGTATATAAGCCAAGTATTCCTTCTCCATTATGGAATAAATGCTCAGGTGCGTGTTGAGTGGCTTTGTTATAGAAAAATAACATGGTGGATGATCCGTGCTGTTGAATCAATACTCTTCTTTAATCAATACGCCACTAACCCCTACATCACTTGCATCAACAGACATTTTAAATAACTGACTGAAATCTGGAGAACTGGTGCACTTTTAAGTGTGACCGTTAATTTGTCAAAAGCTTCATGACACTTGTACAACCAATGAAGCATGGACTTCCTCCTCAGCAAATTAGTCAGGGGTTAAGCATTTATTTAAACATTTGAGCACAATTTCCAGGAATATCCATCCATACCCCAAAAATCACATCAGTTGAGTTTTATTAATGGGCTCTGGAAATTCAGAGGTAGCCTTGACCTTAACTTCAACTGCTTTATCTTGGGTGTATCCCAAAATAAGTTATAAAAATGTGATAACGAGCGCAGCAAAACTTACTTTTGCCTAAATTAACTGTCAGATTTGCATCACTAGGTTGATCAAGGAAGCTCCAAATTGTTTCCAAGTGATCATTTAAGGAATATTTACTGATAATGTAATGTGTCACAATTATATAGACCAGATATTGTCACGGTAATTAACTGCTGGCATGTTGCAAATGCTGAAAATTCCTTTGCTCTTTCCATGAGTGGAATTTGTCAAACTCCTTTAGAAGATCAAAGTTGGTGAGATATTTTGCATTTCCAATTTTTTTCAATGCAGTCATCTATTCTTTACATTACAGATTGATCTGTTTTGGTAACACTTGAATTTCTATAGTCAATAAACATCTTTTTTTCAGCCAAGAGTACATGGTGAACTCAAGTTACTTTTACTTCGTTCTTTAAATTCGTTCTCAAGCAAATTATGAATATCTTTTAACAATCACTTCTGCTTGAGAGGATTCATCCTGTAAGGATTCTGTTTCATAGTTGAAGAATCTACATTCTCACCACCATGACAGATTTTATTTGTTTGTGTTGGAACTTCTGGAAACAGGTGCTCACATTCTCATAATAACTGTTGTAGATCACGCTTGTCTTTGGTTGTAGATGTGAAAACTTCTGGTCCAGATTGTTTAATATTTCTGAACTTCAAAGACTGGTTAAATCAAGGTCAAAAACGTCAGATTGCATTCCATCATTTGCATCCTCACCTTGTGGGATAGGTAGCACTACATTTATTGGATAATTAACTGCGTTATCTCTACCAAAATACTTATTTATATGACAAAATCGTTTCTGTTTTACCCTCTTACGGTGTTAATCATGTAATTGTAGTCAATTATTTTCTTTTCAATTGTATGAGGATCTTAAAATGTAGCCAGAAGAGGATTTTGAGAACTCTTATCACCAGGCTTAAAATTCCTTTCCTGTGTCTTTCTGTCACACCTTAATTTCAATTTTGATTTAGTAGAGTGATGATTAGTTCTTGCTATTTCACAAGTATTCGACAACTTATATTTGAAATCAGAGACATAATCAAGAAGATTAATATGGGGAATCTTTATTTGAAAGAAGTTTGTATCCGAATAACTACAATTGTCCTTGAACAGTATGTCCAAAAACTAGTTCAAAAGGACTAAAACTCAATGATTGTTCAGCTGATTTCCTAAGAGTAAATCAACACTGTGGTCCCAATCCTTTCCTGTTTCAAAGCAATTTCACTGAATCATGATCTTCAAAGGTTGATTAAATATTTTCAAATCCTCATCACTTTCACGGTGTTACTAGGAAGATTTAAACTGTCAGATACCTCGTTCATGCATGATTTGTTGGAAAAACCCAGACATAATATTTAACCTTTGATTAGACTGAATAGATTTGGGAAGGCCAACAGTTCTAAAAATTGTTTTAATATTTCTCATAGGAATTGTCTTTGGAAATCTTGTGGATGCACACATTATGGTCAGCACATGTTGGTTGCTTGACTTGGTCGCAATGAAGGACAAACACATTTTACCATTATTTTGCTGAATGGTTCATCAAATGCAAGAATCGTTTGCAGATGAGCCTTAGGAATCATTTGCCTGGGGGTTTTTTTTCTACAATTTTTAAAGTGTACGACGATCTACAGTATTTAGAAACATCACTTTTAATTAAATATATATAGCATAATATAACATTGCTTAAGCAGCTAAATTTCATTCAAAAAGCACAAACATGGCCGAAGCACCGCTCCGGTGGCCTAAGTAGTTAGAGCGTCCGCCTCGGATGCGGGAGGTCGCGGGTTCGAACCCCGACCGAGTCATACCAAAGATTTATAAAATGGTGCTAACAGCTGCCTTGCAAGGCTCTCAGCATTAAGATGTTAGTGTTAGGACTGGTCGGCATGGTGTCAGGATAATGTGACTGAGTGGAACACCATACTACATGTCTGGACATCACTATAAACTGCCACACTACAGACATCGTAGTGATATGACTGAAAAGTTGTTAAAGCTACGTTCAAGTTCCAAAACACAGACACACAAACATGGCCTGAATAAGACTGCTTATGCAGTGAATTATTTAAGTCTCCATCTTCAGTTACATACCATTCCATTTCCAGCCGAACTTTAGCCCCCAGTACTGATCTTGCATACCATCCCTATTTCAGCCATTAATCTAGCTACAGGCCTTGTTTTGTTTTGATGCATACCGTTGATGTTGCTTTCCCATATGGCATAATCATCCTTTGGAAATGCTGGCACTGGACAAGTTAAAGCTGGTTATACTTCATGGTTTTTGTAACTTGTCAGTTCCATAAACATAATACCTTGATAACTTGTTGCAGCATAACGCCATGATCATCACCGTGTTAATACCAGATCATATAGTCAGCATTAAATGGCATATCAGCTTCATCCTCGGAAAAGGGAATGGTATCTACAAAATTGGACAAAAAGCTGTATTCACAACAGTTTTTTGATAACCTTCATAAGCAATAAAGTTGTTTCACTGTTTGACTAGAAACGTATATGTCAGATCTTTCTCAAAAAGAGAAGATCTAAACTAAATTTATTTACAAAAGTAATCTAAGCAGATATAAATGATATAATTATTTTGATAGAATTATGTTCAATATACATTTTGTCTGAATCACAAGAATTGTGTTGTACCACATCACATTAATGTTAATGTTTTCACAGGGTTTCATACTGTACATAACCCTTTTAATACCTGTATTTTGTTACGAGTTTATGCTCTTAAAATAAGTAACAGAAAAGAGTGAAGACAGCAAACTTTGTAAAATTTAACAAATAATTTAATTCCCTAGAATACAAAGTAAAACATGAGAAAATGAACTTACGGTTTTACGAATTAAATCCATAAATAATCCAAGAATTAAAACACAAGTACTATCAATGAAAAGATCTAAGTGAATCACAGTTCAAATCCCGATGAAAATCCAAAATGGAAGACGATAACGTATGCAATAGTCAGCGTTGTACTGATGTATCAACAGTCTCTTGTTGAATCACATAAACTATTATTCCAGTTTTTGAATTCCTTATAAATTCCGGTAAATGTCTTTGTCCAAGAATTATCAGAGCACTTTAGTATTTCCAGGAAAACCAATCACTTGCATTCAATAATATGAAGAAAAATAAAATTTCAACCCCAAATTGGACACAGCATAAAACAACTTGACGTCTCAAGTGTTAAGGCACTACTGATATAATTCGTATCATAACATAAGTTATAAGACTAACTAAAACGCAAAACAGATTCCCAGATGGGGGTCAAGAGTTCATCATTCTGGAAAAAGAAACAGAAGTTTGTTTACTAATTAACACGTGCCTCACGTCACGTAGTCCAGATATAACCTTGACTCAACTAAACGATTCTTACTCTGAGAAAGAATAAAAAAAAAATAGTTGTTTACCAAAACTGTCACTGATTTTAAGGTCAGCAACTAGATACAATGTTTCTATTATTAGGTATTTACATCAGTGAAACAAATAAACAAAAATCAATCAAGTCAAACAGAACTGAACTTAATTCTGAAGAAAAAAAAACAAGTCCAGTAAACAATATTACATTACAATAACATGTAATGGAATAAAAAAAAAAAAAAAACAATTAAAACTAACAATCAAATAATTAAATATACGTAACAATATATGCCTATTACCCATTAACTAATTTCTATCATATGCTATGGTGTTCATAACATTATAACAAGGTAGATGGTAATAGGTTTGTTTTGTGCTAGTTTTGCATCTGTAGCTTAGTATCAGTTTGCTTAGGTGCATAATTGTATAGTAATACCTATCTTTGGAGACAACCCATCTTAAGAGCCGTTATTTATTGGCAGATGGAATGGTCTTTCAAAACAAGTTCTCTTTTATCCGCTTTCAAACTTCGGTTGTACAATTAGTATTTACTTTTCATTCTCGAATGAACATTTTTGGATGCAAAGACCCAAAAGGTGGTTGATTTATTTGTCTATATGTGTAGCAAGATATCTGGAACCCTGTTTGCAAGACTTGGTCATTATCTACACAACATTGACGACCTTGAACTTGACTATATTGGGTTGAGGTAAGACCAACATGATGTGAACTTTAAATGCAAATGGAGTTACATTATGTTGAATATTACGTCTCAGTCATTCTATTGTAGTGAATAGAATGATTGGTTAGCAAGGCAATCCAACTTCAACTGGACCTGGGGCTCACCATAGTGCAAATTTAAAACAAAAATCATCTTTCACGTGTATTTAATTCAATGTTTCATACATTTTTAATCAGCATGTCTGAAAACCTTTAGTGACAAAATATATGAATCTTATACATACCAAATTACAAACGAAAATACATTTTTGTACATAAAACAATCACTAAATTTGCTTAAAATTGTTGTTACCTACATGAAGAAAACTTGTGTTTTATCAGTTTGATATGTTTGTTATTGTTTTGAGCACTTGTATGTTAAGTAAATACATTCAGTACATTTATGCTGATACCAATGTATACACTTAGTACAGTGCATGAAATTACTTGACAGTTTTTTTTTTTAGAAAGCACAGAGAATATTCTATAATAAAGACTATTTAGAATTATAGCTTTGGGATTATGTAGGGTTTCCCCATTAAAGAAAACAATCAAATGCTGCTGTTTTTTTATGAAAACTTGTAGTATCATTATATATTCATTATGTTTGCAAACTGCCTCAGACAACACAAATTATTTGTCTCTTTCAGTTGTATCAACGCTGATGTTTACTTGTGTGATGCATGCCGCTTTTTCATATGGCATAATTACCATTAACTTTTGAAATACTGGCAATGGAAAAGTAAATCTGGTTGTATTTCATGATCTGTTATGGCTTGTTAGTTTCATAAACGTAGGTATTGTTTGATAACTGCATTCACCTGCACCACCATTATAATACAAGGTTGTATAGATTGGACTAAACAGCTCATTATATCGCACACTTATTTCATGTAATGTTATCTGATAATTGCACAGCTTGAATTGAAACACTTCATTCTTGGAAAACAAACTGCTGTCTACTTAACCGGACAAACTATTTTACAATTGATGTCCTAAAAGGGGTACTCGTTTGTTATACGTTTAGGAAATACTGTTTAAAGGTGACATTTTTAATTTATTCGAAATAAAAAATACAATCCTTGTTATAACTTTTCTCTCAGATCAAATTTAATATCAAAACAGAACAGGCGCAGTTTTTTTTTTTAAACGGAGTAGAAGAAGCTGACCGGTACTTAACAATAGCCTGTGTTCTCATAAAGTTGGGTCTTGTAAAGAATACTTAAACTAAAGGAACTTAATAAATAATTCATAAAATGAAACATAAAACGACTTAACAGTAGCTTATACACGCTGTTTATATATTTATGTGTTAAGGTGTGATGCGTTTATTATACTTGTTTATTTTATTCTTTATTTATAAAATGGCCCTTTTATCTCTTTCCGTAAAAAGTGCAGCATATTTCATTCTTGTTCAACCAGGCCTTCAATACTGCTCAACTGTGTGGAACCCATTTAATAAAGACCTAATAAATAAGATAGAGAGGGTTCAGAGAAGAGAGGCTAGATTCACCACAGATATATATCGTAACCCAAGCAGTGTCAGTTCAGTGTTGAACCATCTCCAGTGGGAATCACTTGAATGCAGGCGAATCAAGGCCCAGCTGACCATGTTGTACAATTTAGCGAACGACCTAGTGAACATACCAGCGGACAAATACCTGACCCTAGCATATAGCCAAACTAGGCAAACCACAAGAAAAAGTTCCAATTAAAGTCAGCATCGACAAATTGTTTCAAGTTCAGCTTCTTCCCATGTACAAGAGGGACTTGGAACATATTACCATCAATAATTCCAGAAGCTCCTGACTTGGTATCTCACAAGCAGGAGCTTTCCAAAATCACATTCAAATGAACTAGTTAGTCAGCTACAAGTAAGACCTAGTGATTCTCAGAGCTATGCCGCTTGAGGTTCATTGTCTCATCGCCGCTATGGTAGCCGGATCGGTTTGAGTATGAAGGGACTATAACGTACACTGACTACTCTTTTACTTATTTCTGCCTTTCCTATCTTTGTTCTTCTGACTGTCCTATCACTACCGTCTTTACCTTATCTTTGACCACGCACCACCCTTTGCTTAATAGTCAAGTATGACTACGTCAACGTATGTATAGATCCGTTTACAACTATGACCTAGAAAGTATGGAGAACATTTATTATGAGAACGCTGGTCGAGATCATGGTAAGTCTCGATATATCATCTTTACTAGCTTCAATGCCCGTCCTAGGGGGGAGTCATAACAGAAAGTTTCAACACAAAAACAAACAACTTAAAAAGATGGGATGCGAGAGTTTAAGCGAAATTCGAAGATAAAAATTAAAAATAAAGTAAAATCAATTCGGATGCCGAGAGTTTCATACTCGCAATCTCTTGTTTGGCAAGTGAGACGGTACACACAGAAAGAATGACAAGTGTCGTGGGTGTTTATGTATAAGATTAAATGTTATTTTGGTAATACAAATTTATGTTTATTGTGTCTATTACTCTTGAGTTCGTTGACATGTACGAATTGCTATTGAAATTCAGTGCAAGGCGACATCCTGTTTCGTTATCTCAATAGCCAGCATCCGTTTTGCATATCGTCCTACGCTCGAGTTTCCTTGCTTTGATTTACGACACCGCCTCACACAGGAAACAAAACCGAAACCCTTATGATTTGTTTCAGTGTGATAAGCTGTTGATCCGTCCGGGTCTTGTGATAATAGGAGCCAAGTATCCCCCAAAATTTGTCTTTCTTAAAGCATAAGGCTTGGGCGAAACAAAACCTTAAAACTTAAGAGATAGTAAAGTACAACAAAGTTCGATTACAGTGCGATACAATGACACAGTCAAACAAAGTAAACAACATAAATATATAAAGTAAAAAAAAAAGGACATTGTATGTGCGAATGCATGCACAACACAGCAGAACTTAACAGTTAAACACCAGTCATTATCGCGCGAAATACAGTAATAAATCTGCTACTTCAGTCTGTGATACATATTGCTCTAAATTCGTTTGAGCATAAAATAAAATGAAAATGTGTTAGCATAGAGCGAACGCTGAATATGTTCAGTTGATTGTGCAGTCCACAGCAGTCAGTTATGTTGATTTGTATTTATAGCTACAAAATGAAGTTTGTGTAATCTTTGTTTATACATTTATGGTGGTTTACTTTTAGCTGTATTAGCCATTGACCAGAAACATGTTAGTAGTATAGTTTAACTGAGGGTACTAGATCAAATGTATTAGAGCTCTTTTATCTTATAGGATAGGGTCTCTATAAGGTGATGCATTATAGTAAAATGGGGGTTCTAGACCAAACGTAGGAGACCCCCTGTTATCTTATAAGATGTGGGGTTCTGGATAGGCTGAACTATGAGGTGATGATATCTATTGGTTTTCCGGACCAGATGAGGTATGTGGTGATCTGAGTGATATGAGATGGGGCTTCTGGCCCAAACGTATGAAATCAAGTGTATTTTTTATGTAAAAATGTGGGTTCTGTATCAAACGTATGAAACCCATGGTATTCTAATGAGAAAACCATGGGGGTTATGGACCACTGGGTGGTGATCAGATCGATGTTGGTTCTGTGCCAGAGTTGTCCTACGCCATGCGGTGATGATAGTGAACATAAACGATGAGATGATGCATGTTTACATCAAAGGAACCGACCGCAGGCTGTTATTTTTGGCCGCACGCCAACGATGAAATGACATTGGAGCAGTATCGTTTATCGTCGAAGAGGCATAAGACCATTTTGTTGACCAGCAACTTAGAAATTCAGTGTTGGTCAGATTTGAAAGTTCATATCGTCTAATAGTGAACACCACCAGCCAGGGCCTCCCTGTAATAGTCTATTGTGGCAGTTTTACTTTTTTAAAGCCTTTGGCCCTTTTCTTCACCGCGCCTGTGTCCAACTGGAAACACTACATTTTTGAGCCCAGACCGATAAACTCTCCAATGGGTGCACCATTACACTCGTCTTTAAACTTTCCTAGGACCTTTATATTGTCTGTGCAGTAAAACGAACTATGTCGTGCGTGATCGCTGAGATTGAAAAGTTATTTATAGTCAAACATATTCTGATAAAGATCCTCCGTCTCAATTTTGTAGACGAGCGAATCTGTGTCTGTCATGAGCAGATCACCATGCCGCGATATGATGAAGTCATAATGGAAATCTAACATGAGCATTTTGGACAGATCGAGTATGGTTGCTCTAACGTACGTAGGTTTGTTGATTTTCAGATGTGTTGTTCTGGATTCGACCGGTTACCAGGTGTTCGTCAAAGATTTTCATGTGGACGAAAGCATCTGTCGAGACAAGCTTATCACGGCAGCACACATCGTTGACTATTTCAACTTTTTTTCCGTTTTCGGGTGTTTTCCATGATCTTGCCGAAGATGCTATTTTTCATGAGCTTGAGGAAATCCTTCTCGAAGTCTGTGGTGGCCAAAGTGCGCTGCTGCGTGTTGAAATCGATGGCATGATTCAACTTTAACGCACGATAAACTTTTTGAAGCACCAGCCCGTGTTTCAGAGCCTGATCAAACAGTCGATAACGTATTATGTATTGCTCTTGTACTTGAGATTCGGCACAAATTGTTTCACTCTGGAGTCTCCATGACCGAACGCGTCATTTTGCACTAAATGCTCCAGAGATAGTATCTCATTGTCGACCAGAAGTTTTTCAGTGCAGAATGGATAATCGTTGTGGAGTTATTGCAGGTGTTCAGGATAATCAGATCGACCTAAATAACCTATGTCGTCAACGTAACCGGCGGGGAGCTCCAGTATAAATTGATCTGTGGTGAAAACCGCCAATGGGAGGAGGCTGAGACATTGCCCAATCGTACAGATTTAGAGTGTCCAGATAAACAAAGTAAAGTGGCTTAGTAATATCGTAGTTGGACATGTATGTTTTTTGTTTTTGGTTTTTTAATTTTTTTGGTTTTTTATTTTCGTTTCTGCTGACGACGGAAATTCCACCTCGTACCATCTGTTCAGTACGCAAAATTTGTCTGGGTCGGTGAAGAGATTGAGCCCATGACAACCCGGACGCGGAGACGTACCAGAGCTGGTCTAGTTGGTAATGTTTCTGGCAGTTTTCCCTGAAATTTTGAAAGATGTCTGTCAGTAACAGCATGCGAGCCCGGCAATGAAATGTTTGTCACACAGAGAGGGCTCTATCATATTCGGAGTCGGCAATATTAGACAGATTTAAGTGGGAACAAAAAGCTTCTTTAGGAGGAAGAGATGTTTCCTCAAACTGTAACCAGACTTATTTTTTTCTTTTCGGCTTCGTGGAAATGAACGAAGACAGGCCACCTTTTGGCCAGTTCTTTCAGCGGCGCTGATGTAAACTGAAAGCTGTCTACGAACCTTTAGGGTTCATCCGAGAACAACATGTACTTTTCAAAATTATTCGGTATGCATCTGACTCCGGTTCCAAAGAATTTTAGGAGCTCTCTGATCCGAGGATGTTTATCGCCTCGACGATAAAGTGTCCATCTTACCCTCGTAGATTATGAGCGATCACTGGAATGAAATCATGATCCTTGAAATGGAGGCTGTATTGGTAATTAGCGGAACTGCGATAACACCCAGTGATGTGAGAGTGGTCCCTAACCTTATTATCGTGCTTTTGAATTAATCTCAGCCAATGTGACAACGATCCACAGTTCTAGCTTGAGCGGAATCAGCGGTGCTGCATTTTTGTCTGAAGTCGGTGATACGTTTGTACTTCTCCACAAGCTGCTCAAAGAACCAGACGATGGAATCAGGACCATGACGCTGTCGATACGGCGGTGACAATCTTTCATCAAGACCACAACAGGTATTATAACCCATCGCGGACGGCACGCGTTGATTCTCCACCTTCGTCAAAGATGGATCAGGATGAGGCCCCTCCACTTTTTCCAGGATTGCCTCCGACGCAAACACGATATTAAACGTCTGAAAAAAAAAAATTATGTTTGAGTTCTCAAACTGTAAACTATTTTACCCTCTCGGGCATCAGAATGGCTTGTGTTTCTTGACAGTAACCCTGTTAAGAGAAACATTGCAAACGCTTGTTCCAAAAATGCGCCTTGTTATTGTGCTTACAGCGAAAGGCACAGACGACTCAAATCCCTGTATAAATGAAATGCCATTGATATTGAAGTCAATTAAGGCTGTTTTGATTGGCGTATTTTGAAATCAGTAGCAGGTAGACCGTGTAATCTTTTTGGTTGGTAAAAGAGCCCTAAATATATAAATCAATCTATTCAAGTCATTAATAATCATCAAAACCAATCTTAAAGCTAAAGGTTGTTCAAATTATGGGGTAATTACTTATAAAAACAGACAAAAACTGCCAACATGGTCATGCAACTTGGTGGTATTGTCACAGAATCATCACACAATTAGTTGATCGTTGAATTATGGTGCCCATTCCCAATACAACTTACCCCCTTGTTCATTAACAACTAATGTTGCTGTAGCCATACAAACAATAGGTGTCAGAGTGGTAATTAGTGGGTATTTACAATGGATAACAGTACACAGAAATATAAGTTTTACTGTTATAATATAGAGAAGCTTGAAGCTCTGGAAGGATTAAGTGTTAAACACAACTGCCTTGAGCTTTAGGTCTTGACAAGACAACCATCTGAGCAACCACGACAGTAACTGAAAATCCTATCCATTTTTCAAAATCAACAAAGTATTCAGATTCTAGCAGTATGAAACCCCCGCCGATACCATTTAATGACCTAAGACAGACGCGTGCATCCACACCTAACCATAAATGTGCTTCATCGATCCTTATGTAATTTTTCAGTTATTTTTTTGGCGCTGAATTCATACATGTAATGATGTATAAAAAAAATGATTCAATATTATACTTCTGTTTGCATACTTTCATTGAAATTATTATGGATTCACGGTTACGGATGCAACAAGAGGAGTTGGTGTGTACCCATGTCGATCCAGTGTACTTCATCAAGACATGTACACATATACTGTATGTACCAATGCATGGTTCTCTGAATTAAGTAGAACATTGTACATGCAGTTTGTTTTCACTACACGAGTATTTCTCGTTTACTATGCAGATTTAAGGTAATAACTGTGCCAATGAAGCATGCAATTTTGCATCCATTTCTATCCCGCCAATCCTTTTTTTTTTTGCGTGCATCACTGACCCTCATTCTGTAGCATGATTTCACTATAAATGAAAACTAGCCATGGAAACTATTACAAATATCTGCACTGCTTGATCCATCCATATATCATTCCTAACTGGCTTCCCATCCATCCCCTTGGATGCAACCAGGATCTGAAAAGTTCATTAATCTTCATCTACTTATTCTCCAAAAAATTGTGTATGAATATATAATCCCCCTTATTACCTATAAAATGTGATTTTGTCATAGTAAATCTACCCCAGTTGGGGCTACATTTATGACTGAAAACCTTTGTTGTATATTATGTGTATCATGGTAAATCATCATGTGTATACTGCTTAATCCACGTTCATGTAAATAGAGCTAAGAGTACAAACATGATCACATATTTGATTTCAAAATATAAAACAACTCTATCCACACCCCAACTGGGGCTGCATCCAGGATTCATAACATTATCATCTACCTATGTGGTGAAACATCATACAAAATTAGGCAACTCTCTCCCCAGACATGAAATCAAGTGGCTAAAGAAAAAGCTTAAACGTGTGATACAATGGCCCGAATCCCCATTTCTATACTTTACTCCTGAAACACGAAACGTTTTTAATGTTGAATCATGATAATTGTATTACTATTTTATATAATATATTTATACAAAATTAGAAGTAACCAGTTTCAATATATTACAAATAGCAATCAGGACATGCATGTGATCACTGAAATTCAGCTGGTTACAATCTTGTACAAAAAAAAAAAATATATGATAATATTGACTGATACATGCCAAACCCAATACCAGCATGCTTTTTCACACAAAAAAAATTAGTAATATCAATATCATAAGAATAACAAGAGCATACTTACCCTGTTGTGAGATTATAAAACAATATCAAAATGCTAATCAATGGTTGTGTCACTCAAGACCACATGCTTCTCTCCAAATTTAAACATGCTAACATCTGCAGTGGAAATTTGTTGTTTTATCCATTGGCACACCCTGGCAAATGATAGACTGGAGTGGAGCCCAAATAAAATACATCTTGCATCAGTTTAAATTGGGGGAGAAGTCTTTCAGAAAGTGTTTTGAATTTATGTCCTCCTAAAAATGTGAATAACTACAATTCCAAATTACCCATGCAACCCCCAACCCCCTTACAGTGGCACTAGCTGAAAGTCATATCCGAAAGCATTATAATGTGATGCACATCCAGTTATTTAAACTGTTTCTATAGTTTTATTAGCAAACATTGAAAAATGTCTTAGTAATGGCTATATTTGTAAACAGACCTTCTGACCCACCCTATCCCACTTACAAAGGCTGCAGCCTTAACCCCAAGATCCAAATAAAAAGATCTGAAAACCACCATTCTGTTGTGTATCCAGTTATGTGATTTGACTTAAAAGCTCTAATAACATTTTTTAAACAATCAATTCTTCCGAGCTTTCACCTAGGGGTTATAAAGCATGTCTTGCACCTGATTCCATTAAAAGCTGTTCACCACAATTGGTGAAGTTCCCTTCAAAACCATGCAAAAACCGATCATGACACACACGCGGACAGACCAAGGCACTCACAATACACCTTGTTCTTTTAAACAAGAAATGAATATAGATGACTTGTTTTTTGTTGTTTAGTGATTGCCATGATGATGTTGTACATATGCTAATGTAATAAGGTTACAATGATACAAGCTGAGATAAGATATGATAAGATAAAATTGATTTAAGGTTGGTATGATATAAAACAATTCAGCATAAGCTCTAATGAGCGTCTCACTCACAATGAGCTTTTCACTGGCATTACATAAAAAAAAAACAATAGAGTCATACAAATAGGAACATCGTGCAAGACATGCAAAAACATAATACACAGAAACAATTGGACAAAACACCCAGTGCCTTACTAGAAACATGAGCAAATGAAGCATTTTTAAATGGCATTGCATTAAGAGTTAATTCAGTATCTGGAAAAAATAAAACCACAATTAAGGATAATTTTAAAATAAAACATAATTGATAAAAAATAAATCAAAATTTAAAGTTAATGCAGAAGCACCAGATTAGGGTTAAAAGCAGCTTTTGCCTGACGAACAGAAAGGACCACTTGACAAGACAAGGACACATCAAGCAGTAACACGCAAAAAAAAACTATCATCATCATGGCAAGGGCTGTGTGTTATTATTTGCAGATATTACATTTACAGTCTGTGTACCATTAATTAATGATTTAAATGAACTAAACTTTTATTGTTCTCTTAAGTGATCTGGTACATTATCCCAGAGAATAGTATCTGCATATCATGAAGATTTTTGGCAAATGTTGAGGTTTTTATTCTTGGGATATTTAAAATCTTTGAGTATCCAAAA
>JAECUM010060063.1:0-22546 GCA_016617855.1 Megalonaias nervosa
ATATATATATATATATATATATATATATATATTATGGCCAAAAGTTGACAGATTAGTTTAATTGTATTCTGAAAGGATTTATGAGCGCATCCAATGCGGAAAACACATGGTCTGAACAATGGAGTGTTTGTAACATCAAAGAAAAGATTAAATCGCTATTTCGCTTAAATGCATCATACAAATTTGCCAAAGACGCTTAAAAGATGTTGTATGACATTTCAAATATGCATTAGGAGCAATTTAATTTATTAATTTAATCAAGTTGGAATAATATTAGAACACGAATTACGTACACTTGGTCAATCTCATAACAAAAAGCATGAAAAGTCATTGTATAATATTGTGCACAAAATCCTAAAGGATCTCACGTTATCCGATTCGTCAGTGACTGAACCAATAGACGAAGATATTGAATACGCCACCAGTGTTAGTGAATGTAGCGAGGATCATCATAATTAAATTTTAAAAAAATCAAATTTATTATCAAAAAATATTAAAATGGCATCAACATTCACTAGCAAATAGGAGAGATTTTATCAAAATCTTTCTATGTCCAGAAGAGCAAAATCTATAGCTGAGATACGCAAACAATCCAAAACATTAATAATTATTGGATTTGAAGCTGAGAAAGGAAGATTGCTGATTAGTGCAGTAATCAGTGATAATTTATTCGATCGCGTTTGGGCTGACATTGATTTAAGATACATCATTCATAAGTTTGCAGAATTATTTGTTACTGATCGTTAAAATTGTTATGTATATCTATATTGCACGATTTTAGCTTTTGTCCATGATTATAGATAGTAAGGGTCATTTGCAAATAACATATTATGTAGCTAACTTTTTTCCATGTTTGTAGATTATACCTTAAGATAATGATCATTTGCAAGCAACATGTTTACTTGGATCCGAGTTCAAGACATTGATTTTCCCTTGGAAATGTTATGGTCTATCTGATTTTTATCAGATTTTATGCTAAAAATTAAAGTGAACAGACCTGATCTTGTTTACCTATTTCATGGAAATTTCCATTGCAAATGATCTACGTCCATGGCATTTTGCTCTGCCATACGTTATGTGACCGTCTGTATAAAAGAAGACTAAGTAAACAATTATTCTTCTTATTTTCACATCAGTCATTCGGGAATCTTTGATCAGAGTTTTGAATTGCATTTGGTTTTAATTTGAGAGGATTTATTGGTCTAAATTATTCATTGGCATTACAAAGTGCTCATTAACTTATCGACTGTTGGCACTTCAGATCATCTAGGACTATTAGCAGATCAGCCAATTCAGTATTGGAATTTATTCGGAACACTCCATATCTTTTGGGCCTGTGATAAAGCTTTTAGGATTATTTGAAATTTAAATCGCAATGATGTAAGTTCATTTTAAATTTACACTCTGTATCGCTAGGGAAATACAGTATTTGTTGAATTTTGCTACACTTGTTGGTTTTGCGTTTTTGTTACTTAAAGACCATATATTCGTAACAAGAAATGGGACAGGCTCGTACAGGATACGAATTGTTTTAAATATGTCAGAAAAATGAAAATTGGTTTTGATTTTTAAATTAAATTTGTTTCAGAAATTATTTGTCTCTGGTAAAGACTTTCATTTCACACATTTTATAAATCTTTATTGAAATCAACAAGTATTCATAATGACATCTAATGGAGTGAACTTTGGTTCCAACCCTACCCTGGAGTGGTTAGAATCTTTAAGGACAAATTGTTTGACCTTGTCAGACATTGTGCTATTTGAGAGGTAAAAGCATATTTGGCAAAACAAGAAATAAAAATAAAAATTCCAGTATTTGGTGCGAAAGAATTTTTTTGACAAAAGTGCATTGGGTTTGATTAATAAGTCAATATCTGGTTTTGATATGAAATTAAAAGAATTGCAGTTTTAAAAAACAGATGGAAACAAAGTTTAAAAAAACTTCAGCTTCAGACAGAAATAATGGAAATCCAAAAACAAAATCAGAGAGAAGAGAGAAATACAAGTTCAGAGAGAAGTAAATGAGAGGACGGGCATATAAGAGAAAGGGGGCAGATACAGACAGACAGACAGACAGAGAGGGACAGAAGGGAGGAGGTGAGAAAGACAAAGAAGAAAGAAATGCAAAAGAAATGCAAACGTTGAAAAAAGAAAGAGAAATGCAATTGAAATTAAAAGAATTAGAACTGGCAGGGGATCACACTCACCCCCTTTTGTATGTTCAAGTTATGATGTTACCAGAATTATTAGATTAGTACCCCTTTTAATGAAAAAGAAGTAAATGAACACTTCCCTCATTTTGAGAAAATTGCGGAAAACTTGAAATAACCAAATGAACTTTGGACTTTGTTAATTCAAAGTTTACTTATTGACAAAGCTCGTGAAGCCCTTACTTCACTGTCGGTACAACAAAGTACTGATTATTATGTTAAGTTATGTATTTTAAAGGGTTATGAGTTGGTACCTGAGAAATTGTAGAAAAGAAACCAGACAAGCTAATGTCGAATTTGCTAGGGACAATTAAGTATAATTTGATAGATGGTGCTGATCCAAGACGGTTGGTCAAGATCACGATAACCTCAAACAGTTCATATTAATTGAAGAGGTCAAGAATTTCGTTCATAGTAACGTCAAGACCTATCTCGATGAGTAAAAGGTGGAAACTTAGTAAAATGCTACACAAAATATTATTTGTCAATAAATCTTGCTTTCAGCAGATTTTTGGTGAAAAATCATCTCAGTCTCATATGAATACTTCCAAACCTCAATCTGGCACAACGTTTAGGAATCAAACTTCTGATCTGATACGACTGATCAGAAGTCCTTGTCTCTTCCTACGTGCACTTGCTGTAAGAAAAATGGACACGTTTGAGCTATTTAAATGATCTCATTTCAAAGAGGTCAAGGTCACGGTCTAGTATTGAAACCATTACATTACTTGGGTCAAACAAACCCCAGTCTGATATTGTTATGGAGAATTATGAGCCATTCATGTCAAAAGGTTATAAATCACTTTATGGTGATTTGCCAAAGGTATCCTTAGTAAAATATTAACGGAAATGGAAGCTTCTCGGACCCTTTTGTTATCAGGTACTCTGCCTTGGTCTGAGAAGTCTTCTTGTAGTGAAAGTGTTCTTCTTCAGGGAGTAGAGTGCAGTTTTCTTAATGTTCCTCACCAATGTATCAATTTGATATCAGACTTGGTCTCTGGACACGTGACTGTCGAAACGGTGGCTTCTTTACCCATTGAGAGTATTAATTTCTTACTAGGCAATGACCTAGCTGGAGATAACATTTATTGGTCAGATTTTCATGAGGTTACATTTGTTCCTGGTACTGAACCATCAAGAGGATTGATCGCAGAGTTCATCTTTTTTACCACTTATTCTCTTTATTCTAATTAGGGTGAACAAGACAATCATTCATTGTCTAACAGGAAAAAAAGATCCTGAGATCTCCTGGGTTTTTCCCCCAAATACTATAAATGAAATTGAAGTCACACATGTCCCAGTTAGTGTGTTAAAAATAGACCACCTGTTGTACACGCTGGTGACGACTGAGCAGCGAACTATCAAATTGGTGTTCCGAAGTCATATGGAAAGGACATTCATTCTTAGTCTAGCCTATGTAACTAACTTGATTGGTCAATTGGAAATCAATTATATTTATCACAAGATTTGATTCATTTATATTGGCCGAAAATTAAAAGTGATTTCTGTAAATATTCTACATCTTGTCACACTTGACAAATGGTGGGAAAACCCAATCAGATGATACCTAAGACTCACCTACAACCTATTTTTGCATTGACGAACCATTTAGCAGAATAATAATAGACTGTGCCAGTCGTTACCTAAGATGAAGTAAGGCAACCAATACCTGTTGTGCATAATGTGTGCGTCCACAAGATTTCAGGAGGGAATTCGTTTAAGAAATTTTTTTAAAAAAGGCCATAGTAAAAGCTTTGATAATTTTTACACTTTGTAGCTTGTTATGACTCTGGGGTCTTAAACGAAGTAACAGAAAAAGCAAAACGAACAAGTTTAGTAAAATTAAGCAAAAACTTAATTTCTCTAGTATACAAGTGAAAATTTGAAAGGAATTTACAGTAATGTAAATTAAATCCCAAATAATCCTAGAAGTTATAACACAAGACCGAACGAATAGTGTTCCGAATGAATTCCAATGTTGAATGTGTTCTTGTACCAATAGTCTTGAATGTGCAGATTTGCCAGTATTGATGTATCAGACTGATATAATAAAGAATGTTTTGAATGTGTCCTCAGTTATCCCAAAATTAATGATTTAGTCCAAAATGTCCATGAGAACTTTGAATTCCACTGAATATTATAGATAAATCCTTCTTCTCAACATATGTCAAAGTACAAATAAAATTATGATCATAATTTCCCAGAGACTGATATGAAGATAGGAATAAATGATTTTGATGACAACTCTTTCCAAAACCGTCTGTGGTCAAAAGATCATATAAATATGTTTACAACTATTATGTTAATGTTTAGTCAACAATCATGGCAAAAGTTAACTATGTAATACGTTGTTTACAATTTGCAATTATGATCACAAGTTAAACGTGCAATATAGATATGCACAACAGTGTTTCAAAGTCTGTCCAGTCTGATCAAAGGTCAAAGTTTATGTCTGGAATTTTCCAACACGTGATGCATGAATTAGACATCCTACAGTTTAAATCTTCTGCCTGTCACTCTGAAAGTAATGGGCGTTTGGAAAGATCCCATCAAACTTTGAAGAATATGATCTCGTCATATTGATTGGATACAGGAAAGCATGGGCTGTTCTTGGCTGTTAGGGAATTAGTTCAAGAATAATTGAGTTGTAGTCCTTTTGAACTAGTTTTTGGACATACTCTCCTCGAACCAATGAAGTTATTAAAAGAAAAACTTCATTTAACTGAGGATTCAATGATTAATCTTCTTGACTGTGTCTCAGATTTAAAATATAAGTTGTCGAATGCTTGCAAAATTAACAAGAACTAATCTTCACTCTACTCAGTGAAGAATGAAATTAAGGTATGTTAAAACCAAAAAGAATGAAATATTCAGCCTGGTGACAGAGCTTTGGTTCCCTTGCATATATCTTAAACTTCTATTCCGGTTAGTTAGTATAATCCTTATACAATTGAAAAGAAAGGGTTTAATTAAATAATATCTTTGACACTTCGGGGGCGGGGTGAGTGGGTAGGTGAAACAAAAAGACCTTCGCCATATAAATATGTTAAGGAAGTATTTTTTTATAGAGATGGCTAAGGTATTCTTTCAATCAAAATGGTTGAACTTGTCCCACTCAGTGAGGATGAAATCGATGGAATGCACTTCATCAAAATAAAGTGATGCCATTTCATATGAAAAATTCGTCGTCAGCATTCCAGTGTTTAATGAAAATTATTACGTCAGGTTTCCACATTTATTTTAAAACTCATTTAGTTATTTCTAATTAGGGTGACAAATGACCATCTCTTGTCATCGAACAGGAAAAAAGACCCTGAGATCTGTTTGTTTCAGAGGGTTATTAGCAAAGCTAATTCTGTAGTGGTACCTAAGTCGTAAAGACCGACAAGTCTTGAAATAGAACACGAAACTCATTTGACTGGCCAATTGGGAGTCGTCAAGATTTACTTCAAGATCATACATCATTTTTATTGGCCCGAAATTAAATATGATGTTTCCAATTATTGTAGATCATGTTTTACTTGTCAATTGGCCAGTTTTGGTTCTTTTGAGCTATCTTTTTGACATATTGTCCACGGACCATTCGAATTGTTAAAGGAAAAATTTCTTTTAATAAAGGATTTAGACATTAATCGTTAAGAATATGTCTTTGATTGTGAAGTAATAAAATATAATCTTCTGTCTATACACTCAAAAATACAATTAAAGCATGTCAAATTTACAATGGTAAGAACTTTTTAACTTGGTGATAAAGTTCTGTCTCTCTTGCCAATACTTCAAAAATCCTTCAGCTTAGATACTGTGTTACTTATCAAGTTAAAATGAAAGTGATGTAAATTATATCAACATTCCTGGGAGGCGGAAAGAGAAACAACTCCGCCAGCAATTAGTAAGTATTTTACAGGAGTACGTTGATCGAGATTGCTCTGTAAATCAATGAGTGAATTTAGTTGTTCCTTTCCCACACTATGACGATATAAATGCTGACGTACCATCAGAATGTAATGACTCTGGTTCAGCCAGTCTACAAAATTCTGAAATAATAAAGAATCTGGACAATAAACTTTCACATCTACAGCAACAGGAAAAGAATGAGTTAAAGCAGCTAATATGTAACTATTAGCACTTGTTCCACGATTTTCCACTCGAACAAAAACAATCTACCATGATGTTGAAATTGTGGATTCTATACCGGTAAAACAGCACCCTTACAGGATGAACCCTCTCAAGCAGGAATGTTTGGAGAAGGAAGTTGAATATTTGTTGGAGAATGACTTTATTGAGCCAAGCAAAAGTAATTGGAGTTCGCCGTGTATTCTTATGCCGAAACCAGATCATTATTTCCGTATGTGCACAGCCTACAGAAATGTAAACAGTGTCAAATTTACAGAACTGGACATGCAAAATATGTCACCAAATTTGAACTATTAAAAGGATTTTGGCAGATACCGCTTACGGATACAGCAAAAGAAAATTTCGGCTTTTTGCAACTCCAGATGGACTCTATCAATACAAAGTGACGCCATTTGGTATGAAAAAATGATCCCCCCACATTCCAGCGCTTTATGAACATGGTAATATCTGGTATAGATGGCTGTGACGCATACATTGACGACGTCATTATTTACGATTCCTGGAAGGATCACCCGGAAACTATACAGAAATTCTTCATTCGCCTGAGTGAAGAAAATTTTACAATTAATCTAAGTGAGTTTTGCCGAGCTTGTGTCACATTTTTAGGACATATTGTGGGTCAAGTTTAGCCTGTAGAAGCTAGGGTTAAAGCTATCTCCAAATTCCCTGTGCCTATCTATAAAAAGGAACTTATACGATTTTGGGTATGGCTGGATATTATCGGAAATTTGCTCAAATGTTTCCATAAATTGATGAACCGCTTACCAATTTATTGAGTAAGAAGACCAGATTGTATTGGTCTGACAAATATAAGGAGGCTTTCAATAAATTATAAACCATATTTAAGAGTGCAAAAGTTATTTCAGCTCCAAGATTTCAAAAACCATATAAAATGTCCGTTGATGCAAGTGATGTGGGGTTTAGTTGGCATATTAATTCAGGAAGATAAAAATGGCGTGCATCATCCAGTATGCTATTTCTCAAAAAAGTTAAATAGGCACCAAAGAAATTATTCCACTGTTGAGAAAGAGTGTTTGGCTTTAATTTCGACTTTACAACGCTTCGAAGTGTATATTAATTCTGTTTATTCTCCGACTATTGTATTCAGTGATCGTAATCCCTTTATTTTCATCAACAAAATAAAACAAAAATCAGAGGTGGTAGTCATGGACTTTGATGTTGCAAGAATACAACATCGATATTCGGCACGTCAAGGGAAAATAAAATTTAATCGCAGTTGCACTTCCACTTGTATAAAAGTTTTATATTGGTTTGTTTTGTATACAATTCCGTACATTCACTATATCTCTTCATGTGTAATTTAATTATTATCAATTTTGTGTTTGATTAATATGGATAACGAAAGCTTCATTGCATAAATCTTTCTTTTTCTTATGAGGGGAGGTGTTGCGTATATCTATATTTTTGTAACTCCTAGTACACGATTTAATTTATAAAATTTTTTATTCATGGCTATAACGCGTACAGAATATCTTTAGTTAGTTCTGCCTACGTGACCCGAGTGTCGTAAGGGTGTAATAGCTGCATAGGATCTATAAATAGATGTTTACGTATGTGTTGACAATTATTAATAATAATCTTAATAATAAGACTTAAATGTGGCGTATGGCTTAATTTCTCAGTGGCTGACGTGGTTTCGACGTTTCTAGAATAATTCTATAACTTCCCATTCGTTGGCTATGTCACATGAATATGCCATATCGAAGCAAAAACTTAGTGTATTCTGTCGCGTGGGGTCTATTACGAAATACAGGCGCAATAGCTGGTGTACATAACGAGACAACTAAGCGATCAGATTCATTCCTATATTTGGAGTCATTCACACTTAGTATGTTCCTGTTGTAAGACTGCAGACGTGTTTTATATTGTATTTAGATATTATTCGAGAGAAAAGACAGTTGTTTGGGGAGTTCAGTGGAAATAGAAAGTGCTAATTATTTGGACTATAATATTCTGGAACTGATATAATTATTCGAAGGAATTCTAGACAACGCTATCTTGACAACGGGACGGTTCTTGGAGGACCTGTACATTTCCGGTTTTGAAATTTATAATGAACTTTTCATTCATTTAGGACTTTCGCAGACCTTTATAAGAACTAGTTTGGATTCACTTCATAATACTGTAAGCTCCTTTCACATTTGTCATTTATAACTTTCATAATTAAATTGACAAGTTTTACAAAACTTGTTGGTTTTTGATTTTTTCTGTTACACAGTTTGTGACCATAAGCTCGTAACAAGAGAAAAAGACTTTTTCACATGCCCCACAATGGCCCCAGAAAGACGATCTATATACACACGGTGGCGTCACTAGGGGGGTGCTGGGGTGCGGACCGCACCGATGAACACCATCAGATTGTGACACCAAAATTAGTCTATAAAACTTTTGAATTTTTGTGCAGGAAGGAGGTCCATGGGGGTGACACCGTAAGTTGCTGCACATGACTGTCTATAACATTTTTGAATTTTTGTGTAGGAAGGAGGTCAATGGAGGCGACACCATGAGTTACAGCACTGGGTGACACCAACCCTAGTGACGCCGCTGTATACACACAAACATAGTTCTATATATTATCACGCATCAGGGTAGGATTACACATATTCACACACACACACACACACACACACACACACACACACACGAGTAGGAGTGCTTACACTAATAAACATACCTGCGCTTATATGCAGTCACACGCAAGGGTAGAATTGTTACTACTCTAGGTTTTAAATTATGTAACAAAAAGAAAGTGAAACCAACAATTTTAAGTAAAATCAACAAACCATTTATTTATCTTCAATATAAAGTGTACATTCAGGAAATACACTATCGTGGATTGATAACCAATAATCCTAAATGTAAAAAATATATAGAAAGCTCCGAATGAATTCCGATGGTCTTGATTGTCCTGATATAACAAAGTGATGCAATCCAGAATTTCTGTGAATGGCTTCACAAGTCGAGAAAAGCGAGTATCGAGTTATAAAAAGTGAATACTTGTATAAAAAGGCGAGTATTGCGTACAGCATGAGAAAAAAAATACGAATTAGAGCATATTCATGCACCATAAAATAGATACAAAACTACTTTGTCAGCCGTTTTTAATTACTAGCTACTTGGCTACTGAGTGTAGCTCTGATGTAATTCAACCAAGCCAATGCTTTCCATAGAATTTCTTTGAGAATGAGAATAAATAACGATGACAATTCAGTCAAACGTTAACATTATGTATGTTATTCATAACGTTAACATAATGTTCAGATACTGTGTGGCGTATATTTGTAATTCTCTACAATAACCTCAATATACATTGATTTCTGAAAGAGGAATCCGGACTGACTGTACTTACATGCGAATTAATTACCGAGTTCACGTGAAGTGTGTTTGCTAAGAAAAAATGCGCATAATATCGACTTCGTACCGCAAGTTTTTGGTGATGTGTGCCTGGTCGAAATGGTATAAATTGGGGTTGGTCCTTACAGTTAGGGTGATGGGTACCATAATCCGCAGACCTCTGTTCAGATTCAGGTATAGTTATGGATGGATGGAGTTTAATACACCTGCAGAATGAATTTTTTCCATAATCGTGGATAAAATTCATCACGTCATTATATGCTTGATGGAGAGACTACTCTAAATATGATACACATTTCGTTTCCTGCAAGCAGAGGAAAATAATTACAAAAACAAAACAAAAAGAAAGCAAAACCATTTGATTGGTGGATCAACTTCACAGTATTAAACAAAGTATCGTCCAGATTAACAAACATCATAATCGGATGTGCTTAGCTCGTGCTATAGTGGTAGTTCAAACTCGTGTAAGAAAAGGAAGATACATCAAAATGGAAACCGTAATAGAAAAGTACAAGATAATCGGAGAGAGGCAAACAACGAAGAGAACCAGAGATCATTTTGAAACAAGCAGGAATTTCGAAAGAAACCGTATGTGGAGTTCCTGAAATGCACAACCTTTGAGATGTGCACGCCCGTCGTTACACATTGAAAGTACCTTGTGAATAGCATGTCCGCATTAATATCAAAAAGTCACACAGCACATTTGACCAGGAAAGACACGATGTATTATTTGTGACCACATCGTCGGGTTGGATCATCAATGTTATATTCAAAGATAAGAGAACATACCAGAGGAATTACTGAATGATCAGAACAACAACAAAAACTCCGGGTCTATTTTAGCTTTTCCGACTATAAATGTTCTCAAATGACTGGAATTCACATTCTTAACTTTTGTTTTGCCCATCGTGCTTCCAACAATAGTATTCCGAAACCTTTATTTTATCGTAGTTCCAACTATATCGTGATTCCAGGGTGACGTGTAAAGATATTTCGTGGCTATCATACTCTTTCTGATTTGGCCGAAGGCATGTGAGACCCCATCGTCGACGTCTGGAGCGAGGAGGAAGTGAATCGTTACGGAAGATGTCATTGCTCTCAATTTCTCGGATTTGTTTCTTTTGAAATATTTTTCAGAAGAAGGAATAGATTTCCAAAGGTCACCAAGAACAGCCAAAATCAGGTATGTAAAACGTTTGAAATGACAGAAATGGCTAAATGCTATTTTCTAGTTTGCATTATGCTCAAAACGAATTTCACGGACGTTTGTTTCCTGGACAGCCAACCAATGATCTTCAACGAGAATCAAAATATTCTTTGCCAGAGTCACCCGTGAAAGAGTTGTACGACAAAACTTACCAACTAATCAAATTGTGGAAAGTCAAGGATAACAAGTGGTAGAAATGTGGGAACAGGAATATGATCGATGTTTTAAAACCTGTTGAATTTCTACCCATTTTAATGACTAGGATGTGGTTGAGATTGAACTTTTGAAACCAGTTTGGACGACGGACCAATGCTACATGCTTACTGCACCAAGCCTACGAATTTCAGTTAGAGCAAATAAAATACATCAATGATGTTCCTTGTATCATTGGGCGTGTAAATGTTTGATTCCCCACTAGTCGTCTGAAATTTGGACAGAAAGCATCTACGTGGAACACATTCGCCAGTACGAAAGTGTCATCAAATGTAAAGTTCTTCCACCGACCCTTTGTTCCCTCCTCATTATCATGGAAACGATTTTTTTCATTATGTCGTACGAATGATGAAAGGTTATAATCAAACATTAACCTCGTCTTCACGTGATCAAGAACGTGCCTTGAGAGGAACGTGGGCGAGTGTCGAATTGTTCCATGCCCTCAATCGTGAATTCCGATTGCTAAATAATACCAAATTTGGCACTTTCCCAACGCAGATCAATACCAAGAAGACGACTATTCTTTTCCAGGTAGCGATTTCAGGCCACATCACCGAGTTTCTAACATGGAAAGAAGAAGCAAGCGGCCATCTTTCCTGGTGTCGCACTACAGAAGATAAAGGTCAATTTAATCATCAGTAGAGGACATGACCTAGGGACACATATAACAGAATTACGGTACAATGAATTGTCTCGATATTGTTTGTTTTTTTGCTGGGATTTTGTTGTTTTTGTTTTTGGTTTTTTTTTTGGTTTTTTTTGGAGGGGGTTGGGGTTTTTTTTAAAATTAGATCATGAAATCATCAGTCGAACATTGGAAAAGTGTACCAAATCGTAGTGCGACTTCCTGATCACAATGTTGTCTTACTGGCAACCTTCTCCAGCATGAAAAGGAGAGAGCTCCGAGACACAAGGACCATCACGACTAGAGACTTCAACTCAGAAAGATGAATTCCACACAGATACATTGCGATGGACCCAACGACTCCAAGTTCAATGAAGTAGAGCGATGCTACGGTCTGCGACCAGGGTTGTGTTGTGCCCTGCCCAAGAATGATGCATCGCGACTTCGCTCCACTATCTGTACCGTTAAGGAGGTTCGTCATCCACACATTCACAAGTCATTCGTGTACTACCATGTATGTCTTTCGGCACCCATATATTTCGGATACTCGTTTCCCTTGACTTTGCCTGGCTACAAATATTCTGACAGTCAATTACATTCGTTTAAAAGGAAATGGAGAAAAATCAGGAAGGACTCTATCCAGAATCTTTAGTGAGAGCAGGATAAGTCAAGGACACAAAGTACAGTATTTCAGTTGTGGAATGAAACCGTAAGAGTTGTGAGTATAACAATGCGGTTTACAAGAAAGAGGTTACAAGAAACATGCCAGCTGGTCTCCGTGCTGTCGTTACATTCCCTTGTGGAGTCCACACAGAGAGCATATATACTTTAAAAGAGTACATTTAAAATCTACCATTGGAGCTAGGAGACCGCATTTATAGAGTTTGTACATATTCAAGTGAAACGCGAAGAAGAGTTGCATCCTTTATAACAGACGTTTAATTGGTATCCAAATGCTACAAAATGTTAAAACCGTCACTTTGGATGCCACGATTTCTACGTACACTGAGTGATACACAGAATTCTACGGGAGGAAGTCCAGGAAAAGGTTCCACGCTTACAGGATTACAGATTTTAAAAGAACTATTGCCTCAACACGATACTTCTTCACGACTTGTCGTGTGCGAATTAATCACAGAAAATGCCTTCGATATGAATTACCAGCAAACACATGACTACTTAGTTTAAAAAAAACAAAAACATTCTTGTCAATGATTAGTTTACAAAAGCACATTCAAAATCGACCATTGGAGCTACTAAAACGCATGTACAAGGGGTTTGTACAGATTCAAATGAAATGCAAAGAACTGCATTCAAATTGGCAGAGACATTTAATCATTGTTGTCTGAATGCTGTAAAAAGGTGCCAACTACTTTGAAATTGTTCAGATGGACAGAATGATCAACTGCGAACACGTTTAAAGACTCTCCATGCTACGACTTCTGTCCTACACCAAATTCAGTGAGATGACATCAACTATACAGCTCTTTACTTGGTAGATTACAAGTTCTTTTAAATAAACCGACTCTACTAGACAAGATTCCTGTGAAGTTTAAACGACGTACCGTGTGCGTGTTAGTGACTGATTTCTTGGATTTCGTTGACAAATTTATCACCAGTGCATGCAAAGACATGACATCAAACTTGTATATATGCATGAAAAACTAGTCGTTTTAACAGTACTACGATCAGTGATCAATATAAATCTACCCATGTGTGAAGAAATCATTTGAAACACTTAATATACTTTTGCAAAACTTATCTCATCAGCGATGCAAGTTGAGGATGATGGAACCTTTTGGGGAAGTTGTCGATTGTTGTCCAGAGATAAAAAAAAAATAACTGGTAGTCTTCGAACAGATCAAAACATTTTATTACAAATAAAATATCGCTATGAAACATACACAGAAGTATCTGGATAGAGTCGAGGATCACTTTAAAAATACATTTATGTTGTAAACACGGCTAAAGCAGTTTTATAAAAAAAAAACAAAGAAAGAAAGCAACTTTCCGGTGTTTATCCTCAGGAGGCCCCGCACGTACGCTGCACTTGCATGTTTTGGTTTACTTGATTACAGTAATCACTCACGCGCTTCTAATTTTGGGTGAATGAATCAGTTTGTGCTTTACTGAGTGGACAGTTTGATACTGTTCGGTCGGCATATTCGCCATCGCAGCGATTGGTTAAGCATGGTTATGCATATTCATGTGAAATAAGGAAAGCTCTGCACAGGATGCCACAGGTGATAAAAAGGCGCGTAGCGGATTATAGCTCGTGTCTTGCGACGATGGATCTTACGCGGCCGTTGAGTAAATTATTATGTTCGTTTCTTCTCAAAATAGAATCAACCTGAATCCTAACATGCATGTGGCATTATCACTATGACATACTCAGAAGGAACCTCGGTCTTTATCGCGAACATCTCAGATGAGTTATGCAAAGGAACCCATCTTTTGACGGGATCACATACATTTCTTTGCGTGGATATCTTAAAAATGACCTAATCAGGAAGTACACTGCAGACTGCGTACTAACTACCTTGTTGCACAAGAATTTTGTGCATTCTCAACTTCGATGTCATTCCTACGAAACTATCATTTTTCAATCTTAAATTCGCGGTCAAGTCTACAATCCGTGCATCGGCAGTATTTTCAAGTTTGACAGAAAAGGTCGAGATTTACTCTGACTGCATCGTCTTTGCTTCCAGCTTCATGACGCGAGATTAACATAAACAAAGCTCTTTACTTGGAGTAGAACAGATTCGATATTGATTACATTCTGGTACGGAAGGTTGTTTACAAATCAAAATATTCGAAAGAATTTTAGTCATTTTGATCTAGAGTTTAGCTGTAGATATAGTAGAAGTCACAGAGGGTTCATGGCCAAACTACAGTCTGGCAGCCAAGGATAATTAATAATCCACAACTAACTGAAGTTCCACAGTAATTTTAATAACTTAAAATTAATGTTTAACACCATACAAGCAACGCAGGTTATCTAAGTACATCTAAACTGTATTGCTAGCTGACACGGCTATTACTGCAGCAGCTTATAAAACTTATCGCATTTAGTATTTACCTGATAGCTTACAAAGGTCGCCATTGTATTGCATGCTCAGAGTTGATGATTGCTAACAAGTTTACCTGTTCCGACGTCCAGCCAACAGTTTTTACCAATCATATTTTAATTTGTCATTGTTTATGACACATTAACAAAACAGAATGACATCAAATGCGCATTATTCTGTGCTTTGAAACGAAACCAATTGCAAATACAAAAAGGTCAATTAGGACTGAACTCCATTAAAGAATAAAAGTATTTGATGAAATACAAATATTTAAATTAATGCAGAGTGGGAAAAAAATTTCCATGTCACAAATTGTACCCACTTAATATACATCTTAAAACGACTAGGCAAAATACGATATTTGTATACTAATGCTATTTATCTTCAAAACGATCAATTAAATCTCAAAAATGCTCGGACGGACGCACACACACAAACAAACATACATACATACACAGACAGGTCAAGTTTACCTATGTCAGTTTATTAGCATTTTTTCTCTCGCTTAGGCTAGCTTACTAGTGGTACAGATATTCGAAAACACATGGGTATTATTTCGCAATCGTCCAATTTTAGTCAGATTTTGTGCGTATACGCTGCATTTTGATAAAGACCACCATGAATAGTGTTTTAGTCTCAGATATAAATAATTGTCTTTCTGAAATGTTAACCAAAATGTGGACCCTACAGTAACCTACAGTAATAGTATCACCTTGGTCTATATTTGTCGCAGGCGAAATAAAAATACACAATGATAGTACTGAAACAGTACGACTTCATTCTGTCGATGTCCATTTTAGGTGTTTCGTTGTTTTAGCCGCAAAATTTAAGTTGAAGAAGGCTTCAGTCTTCATTTAATCGATAAAGCCAAAACAATGCAGTGGTTCCTGGGATCACTGTCTCGCCCGCAAACGTGGGCATGCTTTTAGTTGTATGAATTTCGACACCTTAATAAAAATGTGGAAAACTGTTGTGAAACTTAACATTGCTGATGACAATAAGAACCCATGTTTACCTGGGAGACAAAGCCCGTATTATGTACATTTGATCTCCTTTAGATCATTCACAGAATGGACCTCATGATAGTGACACAAAATGTACGTTTTACCGTTAAAGGCTAAAGGCCGAATCATTAAGTTTCTGTCTCGTTTTTGCATCATGCAGAGCAATGCTCGCACAGATTTTCGCCCTTTTGCCAGTGTTAGCACTTTTCAACACTTTGCCATCATTATCATATTTTATAATTTGTTTTAATCTCCCAACACTATGCACAAGTGTATGTTATAATGGCGACTTCTGTCAGACATAAATATGTATAATTTTGTGTCTTACTTTGTTCCTTGTCTACCCTGTAAACCTTCCTTTTCCCAGAACGCTTCCAGCAGAGCGAACAAGCTAAGACTCTGGACCTATTATTGTGATACTCGGTTACTTGGAATAAATATTGCAGAACATTAATTCCTTTAAATTGTCTATTCATTTTCTTGCATGACCAATTTCATTGAAAAGCATGCACTATGCATGACGATTCATTTTGAGTTTCTAGCTACAATTACTAGTACGTGAGACAAGCGTTGTGAGAGTAAAAAAGGCCCAGGATTTCCTCCGGTTCGTGCAGTAGCCTCAAAGATGAGAGATCCCCTGTTCCTGACTGGCGCCGGTACCGGTGCCGTTGCGGTCCCTGTAGGGATCATTAGCTAGATCCCTGTATACTTCAAGAGGTGGACTGTGTGGCTTGATTCCATCGAACCGCTGGTAATTTTGGCGGGGTCCTGTATGGGCGCGTGGAATGTGGAAAGGAAACGGGAACAGCCTCAATTTGCCCTTAAAACATAAGCATAAAAAATGAATGAAAACTTTTTGCTCACGCGATATATGTAATTTTGGCTTCAGTTGTACGCTTGCTATACATTTTTATCATATATCTAGTTATGGTAACAATTCTCATCGAGATTCAAAGGAAGAAATGATGTCATCTAATGAATTTGAGAGAGATGTAAGAAGATAACATTTCTTTCAAATATGAGAATGTCGCTTCCAAAAAATTAAAACAACTAATCCCGAGACCTTGACCTCTGACGATGTGATCACTTCAAATAGTTATATAACTCCAATGTTATTTATTTTGTGTGCAAGTTTGTTGGTATGTAATTATGTCAAAAAAGCCTTACTAAAATTCATACATTGGATGCACAACCATTTCCAAAACCTTTCACCTTTGACCATAAAAAAACTTAAATCAGTAATCTCATATGACTAACGCTCGAGATTCTATACTAACTCTAAAGCTGTGCTGCTTATCCCCTAGTTAACTCTGGTACCATGTATAATAATCAATCACTTATGTAAACTTGCTACTGGTCCGTGGATAATATTAACAAGAACCGACTTGAAGAGGATTGAGCTTGTAGCTTAATTTCTCTCGTTTTTAAGTGATATTCGTCGGGTTTCTTTCGAAAACGGTCTATGAACCTCAAGTTCAAGTACTTACATCTTTAGTAATTTCGTTTAGTAATTGATGGTCCATCATGAACCCGTGAAGCATGCGGATGAGCTTTCTCTCTGACACGTACTCTCGAAAGTGATACAGAACAAAACTCCCCTGCAATAAAATTAACAGAAGTTCATGCAAATTGCTTCTAATGCTGCTGTTTTTGCCTTTCCTATCACGTCAAGTTATTTAAGTATGGCGTTTAGGAACAAAATTAAAGAATAATTAAATGTGCATAAAATTAAATTAAGCCCATACATCTGGCATGTGGCACGCGTCTCTGGATAGAGCTAGAAATACGTGATCTTGCCTATTTTATTCCTCCCGCTATTCTGCTACTACCCTGGCCTTTTTCTATCCTTAAACCCACTGATTACATTACAATTTACGTCAACTGGCAACTGAGGAACCGTTCTGCAAAGTTTATTGACGCTGAACTTGTACGAAGAATTGATTCAACTGTTACAGAAAATAACGAAAACAATTCACACAAACACTGAATAAGGAATACAAAGTCCAAGTCAACGAAACAAAGCAAACAGAATCAACAAAAGAACAATACCTACCACCATATGTATCTGTGTATATAAAAGTACCAAGGCAGAACTACAGCGTATCTTTAGGTACAGTAACTCAAAAGATATACTGGTCATGTATGTGACTGTAGGATGCAAGTAAAATGGATTAAAACCGTATGCACAAGTTTCCTTACCAAATAGACGGCCATAACAATGCCCATGGCGAAACCCACCACAACATCTGTCCAGAAGCTGCGGTGCGAGACCAACTCGGACAGGCCATTCAGGAGGGACAACATGCAGAAAGCCAATGCCAGGAATGGACGGAGCACGCGGACAGAACGCGTCCGTAAGGCGCCATGTATGTAGATCTGCAAGCAGACTACATTTATTGAAATACCGCTTTTTTTAATTGGACAAAACAATCTCCGAATACATTTTCCCCACTGACTACAGTATACATTTCTTTGCCCATTTTCTATTTTTTTTTTTTTAAAAAAAAAAGCTTTCCAAGATCTTGTTTTGAAGGAAAGCTTTGAATATCTTGTGTTGAGGTTTTATTGTTTGTTTTTCTTGATTTATTTTATATTCAAATATAGTTCGATGTCATGTACATTTCTATACAAGACTCAATTGTACGAAAGTGCTCCAAGATCCTATGTGGCGCTGCACGTGCAAGGAAATCAGAAATTCAACTCCAAAGTAACCATTTTTATGATTCGAATACGCTCACATGTAATGTCAATCTCGCCCACCACTCCCAGACTCTCTTCATTCACTTACGAGTACCTGTCCCCTCTCTCACACTGCTCTTTGGCATTATTTAAATAGGTCACAGCAGACTAACAAGCAATAAAATACCACACTGCTCTTTGTAATCAAATAATAATTTGATAATACTATAATATAACGAGTTATTCAAAGGCAAAAGATTAATGTGGTTTTTCTTCCCTTTTCCTTTAAATCTGTGTTGTTAAAATCTGCTTCAGAATCAATGATCATTGTTAACCCATAGAAGCAGTTGTTCTTGTGCACCCCTTAGAAACCCCCTGCAAGCTCGGATATCAAGAATTCACCTTACGAGTTTTCCTACGTTTCCCAAGAGACGAGTAATAGATGCATTGGCATAGTGGTTGACTTGCTACAGAAGAAGTGTTGATTCACATCTTACCATCAGATCGGTCTGGATCGGTTACCCTGGTGTGTCGTTGGGTAAGACACTTTACTCCAATTGTCTAGGCACTAAATAACGTACATGTGTTGCCGTCAAACCAAAGCAAACCACCACCAGATACCAGATTTTACTGGGTGAAAGTCACAGGCTTTGAGTAACACTGAAGTAAGAGTCAGTGTGACCGCACTTCGAACCAAAGTTCGTGGACCAATAATTACCTGATTAGTCATTAAAGCTGAGGCTTCACGTGAAATGTATGCAGTCGAATTCACATGAATTCACATGCTGAATTAACATGTCGAGGGGAACCTATCACAATATAAAACGTATTGTTATTCATATGATACATTTACCATTGAATAAAGATATTTACTCTACTTCCAACTCCACTGATCGCAAAGGGTTGTATGAGATAAACAAATACTTAACCTATGTTCGCAAAACATAAAATGTAGGTCACAGTGACCGTCTATGGTTGTAAAGGTGTATTATTAATAGAGTTGGGCCCAATTATCAAGCGTTATGACCAACATAAATGGTAACAAGCCAATGATGTTAAAACCTGAAATTTCAACAAATTCTCTCAAGCATGAAACATATGTCAAAGAAACCTCTTTTGCTGCAAGAGTGCAAAACGTGTCAAGATGCATCTCTTCACCACGTTTCGTAATTCTCGGTAGGATAATACACTTGCAATATGCTAAAACTCGTGTGGTCATTACCCAAAGGTAAAAAGGGAAGCAAGTCAATAAAAGATCAAATACAAGTCACAATGAGGCTGTTTTGTAGCGCAGAGAGATGCATCCCATTCGCAATTTCATGAC
Source organism: Megalonaias nervosa (assembly GCA_016617855.1). Classification (NCBI taxonomy): domain Eukaryota; kingdom Metazoa; phylum Mollusca; class Bivalvia; order Unionida; family Unionidae; genus Megalonaias; species Megalonaias nervosa. The sequence goes on from JAECUM010060063.1 coordinate 19,840, forward strand.
TGTAGTATGAACAGTGCCTGAGAAATGAAAATGAAACCAAATCTAATCTAAGTCAGGGAAGCGTACAATATAGGACATAGTGGCCTTCTTCTGCAATGTGATATAAATGTACATCAAACTGATCACCAGCGAAACGTTATGCTCTCTTGGCCCACTTTAGAGGGGGTAGATTCTGTGAAAACCCCTCAAAACTATTGCCTAGGGAATGTACACGCTATTATATATGCAGATACCGACGCAGGGGTAGAGGCGAGTCAACCACAAATGAACCTTTGAATACACTCTTACCCATCATGTTTTGTGAGCGAATCATAACCGTGTTCTGTAATGGGTGATTCTCTCTCTCTCTCTCTCTCTCTCTCTCTCTCTCTCTCTCTCTCTCTCTCTCTCTCTCTCTCTCTCCTTACCGCTATAAAAATCGCTGAGTATGCTGTTATTGCACAGAACATAGAGGGGAACGATGTCCTGTAGAAAGAAATATAAATACAATATTGGCAGAAAACCTATGGTTCATATATAACTATAAATACTGAATGGTAAAGAACTCATTTCCTTACTGCAATCTTGATTAATTTTTGAAGCCAAACTGGACTAAAAGATATAACGGTACCCGTACATGTTTGGTACAGAATCTCAAAGGGAGAGAAATTTATTTATTTTATCCTACTTCTCATTGAAAATTTACATGAAATATGAAATAACATAGGAAAAGTAATGCATGCAGTTTACTATATGTCTAATTAGCTTGAATTTTTAAAACTCACATATAAGTGTTCAAGACAACAGTAGTCATTAAAGCACTAATTTATTTTTTATTGATATCGTTCAATGATGTCTCTATTTCCTAATTTAATGAGTGATTTACTAATTGTTAATTTTTTTGACGAGAATCGAATACATCATACGTTTCCACTCATAGATATTCAGGGTATATATACATGTATACAAACTTACCTAGCATCACGAAGTGTTAACTCATCATCAGTTAGACACATTTCGTCACCACCGAAATTCGAATTAGCGGCACACATGGTTTTATTCACCTCACAGATTTCCAGGAAGTTTGGCCGAAGTCTCCCGATCACCAATTTGATCAAGTCAACAAATATCATCAACGTAAAGGCCCCAAAGAAAAACACGGCTACAAAAGTAAATCTTACATTAGTTACTTGACACGGCTACAAAAGTCAATTTTAAATCAGCGACTTCACACAGCTGCAAAAGTCAGTTTAGCTACTTTAACATTTTGCTGTTCTTTTAAACTGATAGTAGAAGTAATTTCATTTCATGAAAACTTATCAGATAAGTAATGGGTACACAAAGCTGCTACATAACGTCTAGGTAAATCAAGTACGTGTGTTGCTTAGCTCACATCATGAAATAGACAGCTAAATAATAGTGACCAGAGGTAGTTCAGCTGGTAAAGCGTCTGACTCGTAATCCCAAAAATTGTGGATTTGATACTCGCTCTGGCCAGTCTCGGTCTACTGAAGCATAGGCATGATATAGTCAGTATTGTATTCAATCAACAACACGAACAACTAAACAATATCAACTTTTTGTGAGACGATTAAATCAAAGTAAATAGCTCTGTTGATGTTTCTAGTAGTGTACCCTTAAAGAATAAAAATAACAAAAATATAATTTGCCATATGTATACGTAAACTTCTTGATGTAATTGTCGACTAATAAATAATAAAAATACGTACAAGTTTTTGTTTCGGGTGTGCTGCACGTAAGTTTCAATGACCCCATCGTCTCCTTAACCTTAGGACCAACTATCATAGCAGGGTTCAATGGATGTCGTTCAGACCTTTGGCATATGTTTTAAGTCTGGTTAGATCAGACCGCAGTTTTACATATGACAGTGTTCACACTATCAGGTTTGTTGGTTGGGTTTTTTTTAACGACATTTTTAACATATTTTTCGCTTTTTCATGCTGGGGGCTAATTGTCTTTCATCATGACACACCGATGTAGCCAACCCGGGTTGGTCTGGGCAGGCATTAAACTCGTAACCTTTAAATTACATTCACCAGCTGAGCCAACGCGGCTTCCTCAACTATTGGGATTTAGGTTAACGATAAAGTTAAGCTTGACGTTTCAACAACATTTAATTCATTATTTGGTTAGGAAAACAAATAAACGTACAAACAAAAAAACAAGTAGCAGGAGGAGAGGAGATGTAATTTATTTACGTCAGAAATATTTTTGTAATATTTAGCAGATATGGAACTCTGCTTTAGTAAGACTACTCATTGCTGTTAAAAGGAGACGATAGTAACCTACTTTTCAGACTTAGTTGCATGCCCAGGCTGGACAGATTGGTACTATTAGAAGTTCTCTCCATCACACGTCTATTTGAACATCGCATGCATATCCAACTGAAGTAAATCTAACATGCCTAATATCCCAAGATTAAAGATATTGCCAAACTTTCCTCGAGTTATATATGGTGAATTCAATTCTATATACTGTTGGTCCTTCGAGTTCAAAGATGACCAATGATATCACTAACTGGTTTGGTATCTGCGAGTATGTGAATGGCTGATAAAGTCAACTTGTGCTCTGAACCTGACAGGAGACACCACTTGGGTTTTGCTTGATGAATAAAGGACATGTAGCAGTTTTTAAGATTTCTTCTGCTTGCGCGTCTACAGTACATCTGCAATTCTCTTCCGTTCAAAGTCTGTAGCTGTAGCGATGC
>JAECUM010060065.1:0-35201 GCA_016617855.1 Megalonaias nervosa
TTACTCCAAAATGTCGAATAATAAGATCAAACACTGAAACATTACTTGATTTTAATTTTCCTTCGCGATCTTGAAATACTGCCAATTCGTTTGGATCAATATTTACAAGATTTAGCATGCTAGATATTTCATCGCTGACTTGCTTACTCACATCTTGAAGAGTTACATATTTAGATAAGTCACCTTGCTGAGTTTTACTCAGGTGAGAAGATCTTCCGTAAATATCTATCATTATATATACTAATGCCTGTTTAAAACTTTGGACGACGATTTATACTCGTACACAACTTTATGAGGTGGTGTTATTGATGATGATACAGCGTGGAGTACACCGAGTACTTCACGGCCACATATGGGCGGATCAGTCATTGTCTGTTTTGGTTATGTTGAATACCAGATTGGAATATTTTGCATGTTGCTCACATAATTTAAAAATTCTTTTGATGGTGCCAGTCCATACGAATTAAAATAAACAATTCCATGTGGATCAATCGCGTATGCAACCCAATGAGTACCAGGGCGTGAACTTTCATCGAGATTAGTGATATCAGTTTCAACATTGTTTGGTTTGTGTGGCAATTTATCACGCATAAAAACACCTATGAAGGTTTTGATGTTTAATCGCTCAGCAGAATCAAGAAAATCAAAATTGGACATAGAAAGAATCAACGAAGTGTCCCGGGAAATCTTAAACCCTTTCCGTACAACGAATGAGGAGTTCCTGGCAGTCTTAGACCCTTTCCCTTTTTTGGAAGTTTTAATTCCTTGTCCTGTTGCTTTCTTTAGTGCCATCCCAGCAGCAGTTCCAACAGCACCAAGTGCAGCTGCTTTTGCAACAGCTGGGGCTGCAGCGGCTATCAACGCTGGTAAAGCTGCAAAAAGTGGAAATATGCCACCCGTCTTAGCGGTATCTTTAATGGCACCCGCAGAAAAATTAAGTTGTATGCCGGTCTTTGATCGTTTGGCTTCACTGAAGTCCCTGAATTGACGTTCTGTCAGTAATAGTTTATTCGGACCACTTGCGATTTGTTCTTTTTTTTTTAGTGATATTTTTACTCCACAGTTCTCTTTTGATACTGATTGTAGTTTTTTAATCTGACCAGGAGTCAGACTGACACTAACATGATGATACGACATTTATAACATCATGAGCGATCTAATTACATGTTTTCTACTGGGGCATCAATGACTCTCATTCGTCCACCAACACCTTCAAGTGGCATTGTTTTGTCTGAGAGTATAACAGCGATTGCTCTATAACCACCAGCAGGCAGTCGAGCTACACCAGCTCGAAAGTGCATATCAACGACAGATTGTCTGAACAAATCTAAATGTTCTAGTGAGAAATAATAGATCGGATACAGCGTTGTAAAATCCCGCTATCTGCAAACCAGAATCAACATTCTGATCACGCCCCATAAATGCCATCAACTGATGATAGGCACGTGCAACATGATTATTCTCAAAATTCAGCAACACTTCTTCAGAAGGTTTTTGATATCCATTTATGCTCAAAGAAACTTCACTAACTCCAAGCGTATCAAACACCATTGGATTTCGTTCCTGCGAATCTACTCTGGCATTTTCCTGAAACGCGATGAATATATGTCGTGGTGCTGACACCCCCTGCTGTGATGCTATCTGCCATGTGAATAAACCAGCAGCATTACTTTGAATACTGTCAGTGGTCATCGTCAACCATGACAATGTCGATTTACCACTTTGATCCATGAAAGAGAGTTACCGTTGTTCTTCGGCAAGTGATGGAGTCATTACTGACATCCACAATGAAAGTTTTGTTAGTATCACTTTACCTGCAATAACGGCATCATTGTCGGTGGCTTTTCTAACAAGTACCACTATGTGTTTAGCGCCAAATAAAACGTTTCTAACATTTCTGCAGAATCCAAATATATGTGATATTGGAATCGCACATGAGAACTCTTTATCGCCGTTCAACATTGTTCGACGTGATGCGAATCCCAAGTTGAAGTTTTCATTCATTGATGCAACTTTGCAACTTCAGCTCCAGTAACACTATTACGTTTCTGCTTTCTGGATGATGAGTTGTATCCTTTGCAAACATCATTGAGGGACCAGCTGATCTCAAGTAATCATCGCTGTATCTTGCAAGGCAAAGTATCGTCGTGGCAACGTCGACGTTTTCCAGGCATGATTCAATATTCTTTCCGTCAATGATGTATGTGACACTGTTAAATAACGCCATGACGACATTATTAACAAAACCAACTCGATCACCTATTCCGTATGCTGTATCATCTGCTTTTAAAAGTCTACCTTCGATCTCAATAAATGCCTAAGCGGGTAAGAAATATCTGCTTGTATCATGAACTTGTAGTTCGATTCTTCTTCGTTCGTTAGGTACACGTGCGTCATAAGAATAATACTGATAATCGCGCACAGATTCATCCTTGAGAACTGGTGCGTCCATGTCAAATGCGGGATCAGATACACGTTTGAACATCTTTATTATATTTGTTATCGTCTAACACGAAGACCACTCCCTGCTATTAAACTTGCAGTTATATTTTTTTCTTTATCTGACATGGGTACACCAGCCAACTCTGCTAGTTTTTTATTCGCAGCTTGATTTATTATTTTACTAACATTTGCAGGCATAACGTCTGTGCTGGGCAATTTTACTGGCTGAGATTTTCGTCCTATCAATCGTGCTTGTTTATTCTTGATTGCTAAGGATGCTTTACTAGCAATATTACCAACAACACCAATACCTTTATCACGAACAACGTCAATAGCTTTCATTCCCAGTTGCTTTGCAATCGGTATTGCTTTTGGGGCTATCCTTCAGAATAGACCCTGAACAACATCACCGAGTTTATCACCGTAAATCGCTTTATATGTTGGTAATCGCGAATTTATCACCTGACCATTACAGGTCCACGTTGAGCATTATGTGTGATCATCTTATTTTCTTGTCACCGATCTAATTGCATACCCTTAATCACTGTGGTAATCATCAACGATTTCATCGATGAGGGACCGATAAACATTAATATCCATGATACCTCCTGTAAATAATCTCTGACAAATAGCAGCTGCTTCATTAATGATTTCTGGGAAATTATTGCCTGCTCGTTTTCCGCCAATCAAAAGTTCTAGTCTTTCAACATCGGCAAAAACGTTATCAGGACATGGAGTAATAAGGCCACTTCCTCGATTGGCAATACCACTTCCAGTGACACTGGGGCTAGACAATATTTCTCTTCTTTCTCCCATAACCCTCATCGCATCTTCCATTGCTTCTAATTCTTCTTCTTCCTCAGTACCATGTGGGCTGAATGTCAATTTTTCTGACGATGACATATATTCCGGTAAGGGTGCTCTTTTAGCCTGTTCGACTTGTTTCTCAAAATTTGCAAAATCAACTTTATATTTATCGGTGATTCTAGATATACCATGAGACTTCCGAAATACAAAAGGAACCCAATTTTTTTCTGAAACACTAGCGGTATTTGGATGTAATAATTTTTCACGATATTGATATCCTGTCTCGGCAACCATTTACATCATTTTCTCGAAGTAGTCTACGACCTTCTTCGATAAATCGGGCTTGTGGCTTTTGTTTTGGTTTTGGTTTTGGCGTAACAATATCCCATACATCACCGACCTCCTCACGAACTTTGTCAACGCTCTCAAGTACATGTATTTCTTCTTGTAATTGTAGCTGAGCCGCAGATATTTCAGTTGGAAGTTCTCGTAGAATCATTTTTGCTTTCTTAGTTCTTTCTGCTATTTTTCAAGTTGCTACAGCTGTTTCTCTAGCGTGGGAAGAAGATCTTTGGTAGCCTTTGTAACAGGTTTAAATAATTGTTCTGCACCTTCTGCAAATTCCACCTGAGACTCCTGAAGCGCTTGTAATTTTTGTCTGACAGAATCACTGACTGGAATATATTTTTTAATTACCTCTAGTCGTTGTCGAGCTAGTTTAGATGTCTGAGATTCAATTATTGATATATATAATGATTTAATTGCAGCAGCAGAGAGGGTGACAACCAATGGTGAGTGTCGAAAACGTAAACGAACACGCATTCAAATTTGAAAACACAAGCGTCAAAAAAGAAGTAACAAAATGAACTAACCCAACTGTAGAAATTTCGATCGGTTACAGGCTTCAGTTTGGTTCTGTTCACCCTCTCTGCTGCTATAACACAATATTATAACGATGATACGCGTCAACAGATCATTGAAACAATACAACATCTAAACCAGGTTGCATCAGATCACCAATTTATCAATAAACTTATAATTGAAACAGTGATTGTCGATCAAATCATCAATCATGCCCCCCCCCAAAAAAAAAACAGCAACACTTAAACAATTTTTTTTCGGACACTATAAAATAACCGAAGCAGAATTACCAACATTCGTAATACCAGGATTTAACGCCGACGAGCTGAAGAAATCAATCAATGATATCATCGATGAATATTTTTCAGCGATATTAGAATCATGGAGAAAAATAGCCCCACCTCCGAATATTCTGAGACACAACAATGATCCATACGGTGGAGGCCGTCATATTTCGCTGAGTATCGTAAATATTACGTCGACAATCGCAGTCAATCTTGTATGTGATGCTATTGACGGAAGTTTTCAAGTAGATCTTGAAAAATCCAGTCAGGCCCAGCAGGGATACATTTTATATACATTTACGCCACAAGCCCCCCCCCCCCCGATTTTTGATTGTATTAGAACCCGTTAATCAGGTTTATGTGCGATGTCGTAATCCGCTGTTATCACGGATACATTTCAAACTTGCTGACCAGCTCGGACTCTTGCTTGATTTAAGGGGAGAATTTTTAAATATAATTCTGTATGTAAGATCGTAAGATCTACGATCATAGATCTTCATCGTAGATCTAAAACGCCAAAATCACGATTTTGTAAAATCGAAGTTCTCACAAACAATTATTTATGTGGTATTATATATGTACCAACACGTGAGAGTTTTTGTATACAACAAAGAGGTACTCAAAAGTGCCCTCAGAACAATCTTGACACTTTACCACAGAGAAAAATTTAGTGTTAATATAATCATTGATCATTACAGTGATGAAAAATTTTTGTTAACGCAGTTAAATGAGTTGCAGCGAGAACATATTATTACAGTTGAATTTGATAGATATCAGATTCTGAATTATACACATTATTGCCTTAAATTTGATGAGCTTAAAAAAATATTAGAATAAATATTATAATCTGATTTTAAAAATAAAATAGAGGCTAATTTCTTCAGATTTGATGGGTATATTACCCATAATTATTAAGATTATCAAACAATTTCATCAAATTGTCGGTTATATTACCCAAATTAAATCAGATTATTAACCAAATTCATCAATGATTTTATATTTCAGAATGATTTTATCGTTATTAATATTATTTCAGATCAAACAATTTCATAAAATTGATGGGTATATTACCAATAATTTTTCAGATTATTAGTCAAATTCATCAGATTGATGGGTATATTATCCAATTTCATCAGATTTTATATTTCAGATTACAGAATGATTTTATAGTTATTAATATTTTTCAGATTAATGGTTAATTTCACAGATTTGAAGGGTATATTACCCATAATTTTTCAGATTATTAGTCAAATTCATCAGATTGATAGGTATATTACCCAAATTAAATCAGATTATTACTCAATTTCATCAAACTGACGGGTATATTGCCCATAATTTGTAAGATTATCAGTCAAATTCATCAACGATTTTATATTTCAGATTTCAGAATTATTTTATCGTTATTAATAATTTTTCAGATTATCAAACAATTTCATCAAATTGCGGTATATTACCTAAATTAAATCAGATTATTAACTAATTTCATCAAATTGTCAAATTGACGGTATATTACCCAAATTAAATCAGATTATTAACCAATTTTATCAACGATTTTATATTTCAGAATGATTATATCGTTATTAATATTATTTCAGATTTGACGGGTATATTACCCATAATTTTTCAGATTATCAAATCAAATTCTTTAGATTGATGGGTATATTAACCATAATTTTTCAGATTATTAGTCAAATTCTTCAGATTGACGGATATGTTACCCAAATTAAATCACATTATTAAACAATTTCATCAAATTGATGGGTATATTACTCGAATTTATTATGATTTCAGAATTATTTTCAGATTTATTTATTATTATTTATATTTTAGAATTATTTTCATTTTTCAGATTTCAGATTTATTTATTAATATTTTTTATTATTGACCAATTTTATCTGATTTGACTGGTATATTGCCCGTAAATATTAAGATTATTAGTCAAATTCTTCAGATTGATGGTATATTACTCATATTTGTTATGATTATTAACCAACTCCATCAAATTAATGGGTATATTACCCGTAATTTTTCTGACTACAAACTAAATTATTCAGATTGATGGGTATATTGCCCTAATAATTTTATCATCGTTTTCAGATTATCGACCAAAAATAAAAAATAAATATTATAATATGATTCTGAATAAATATTATCAGAAATAAAAAAGATATCTTTTTACTAGTCAGAAATGAATTATTCCCTTAGTCAATGGTTTCATACCTTCACTTTGTTTAGCTGTTACCAGTGACGTTATCACTACTTTCACTTTCACAATCACTACAGTCACTGGTGACAGCGCTTTCATTTTCACTTTTACAATGGATCGTCTCACGATCAGACATAATCTTTCTCAACTCTCTTACACGTGTATTCACAATCTTTTTTTTGTTTCGTATTCGTGAGACAATTCTGATCTAATTTTCTCAATCGCGTGTGCAAGTGAAACGAATTGTTCAACTTGTATATCTTCTACGGTCGCCAAGGACTGTATCATTGACTGTTGGATTAATTTAATGAACCGGAACTCAGCTGGTACTGTATATTTACCCTGGTATCTTTGTTCCTTCAGTGATTCAAAATCACAAATAATTTTTTCAGGATCAAGTTTATCAGAAATTTGTATACGTTTATCATGTAATATTTGAATTGCAGAAATAATAACATTAATGTCTTCGTAATTCATTATCTGTTTAAAATAAAAAAATATATTTACACAACACATATTTACAGTATATATAATCTTAATTCTATGTACAGACACAACCCCCATGTGAACCCCTAGGTTGTCAAACGACATTCTAGCAGGTTCAGAGGGTGATTCGAAACATTTACATGTATACAGTATATATAATCTTAATTCTATGGACGGCACAAACCACATGTGAACCCCTAGATTGCCAATCGACATTCTAGATTCGAAATATTTACATATATGCATATATATATATATATACATTTAAGTACATACACAGACACAACCCGTAGCTTCTCGTGGGTCGGTGGTTCTTTCCGGGGATTTCCCGGTTTCTTCCTCCACCATTAATACTGGCCGCCATGTATAGCCTATCGTGTGCTGAAAAATGGCGTTAAGCCCCACAACAACAACAACCGACGCAACCCCCATGTGAACTCCTAGGTTGCTAAACGACATTCTAGCAGGTTCATTAGGGTGATTCGAAATATTTATATATATACACACATACGTAACATGTATTTACATATATACACTATGTACCAATGGGGTCTTCTCTATATTCCACAGATTTCTGCACACCCTCTCCCATAATCATCCCCGGCGAGTGCAAAAGAGCACCCACCACGTGGTGACATGGTGGGAAGGTGTAGTTGTCTGTTGAAGTTAGAACAGTAGGTCATATACTGTATAAGCTGACCATTACATGGAAATCCAAAAGTAGCTCACACAACGGGCGTGGCTTATTCGGTGTTTGCATTTTTCTTTTTTCTTAATTATTATCTCTGACAAAATCTGAAAGAAGCAAGAAACCGGACAAAGTCAGAAAAACAAAGATAATGTTTCTTAAAAATACAGAAAAAAACCAGCAAAAAATATAATTATTTATAAACTTAATTTATTATAAAATACAAGAGAGACTAGAGACTACTGCTTAATTACTCTATCGGAGAAAGATTTGCTCGGCAGAGTTATCTCCCTTAACAATTTTTGCGCTGTGTAATGCTGAAATGTTATTTTTTGCTTATATTTCTTCGAAAACGCCAATTTGGTTATATTATTTGCGACAAAGTGTATTGAACACCTGCAAATATCAAAATATTTGCCAGCAGCATTCATCGATGGGAATTTTTTTCTTAGCCGTTCTCCACGTTCACAGATATAACTGATTTTTAGCGATTATTATTACTGCTAGTATTTCCAAATTTGCAATTTTGACTTTGTGTAATAGCCCGAAAATTAATCAAAGATTTATCAAGTTTTCTACTGTTGATCTGATCGATCACAAAGAAATCTTCGATTTGTCCGTGGAAACATTCATATATAAATTTACGACAGAGATACATCTTTTCCAGCACGGAATTTGAGATACCCAGCATTAATGACAGAACCGACTGTTTTTTTTTTTATTCTACATTGCCTGATGATACCGTCGCAAGATGTCTCATAATTCTTGATGTAGAGATGCTTCACAAATTCATTTTGCTCCATTTATATAAGAATACTATTTGTCTAAATTATTATTTTTTTTTACTAGCGTGAAAATCTGGCGAGATAGTCTTCGGCGTTTTTTATACCAGCAACATTGTTTCCGGCGGTATTTTTTTAATCTTAATTTCGTTTCAGTTCTCTGTACTTTTTACCATCACATTGCATACACAACTGAGTTTCTCCTCTAATCCCAATACCACATCGTCAATACGGTTTTGGTCCTAGACTCTATCTTCGCACGCTTTGCATGTGATATCCACAGAATTCATTTACACAAGCTTTATTACAAGGAGTTATAGAGCCAATCATCAACCACTTATAGATATTCTTTGCTTGAATCATTATATATTATAAACTAAACTTCAATTTAAATATACATTTGCCTTAATTATAACAATGGAGGAATTTACGAGATTATCTGCAATCAAGCCTTCTCAAGTTGGATTCGATCTTGACAGAATGCGCTGCCAAGTTGCCGATTCGAACAAGTTAACATCAACAAGCATGATATCGCTTATGCCGAGGGATGAAAATCTAATCAGTCGTATCAGTGAAGCCAAGGAGGAAGTTCGCAACGATGGTGCGGTTCATGTGTGGTCAACATTCAGAATCATGCTCGACATCGAAGGTGTTGTCGATGATACAATGAATGACCAACGAGCAGCGACGATTATCAAAGTTACTTTTTTTAGAATAAAATTTATCGTGGAGACATACGTCGCTGCGGTAGATAATGCCACGGTAGATGAAACCTGGATTATCCATGACAAACGTGACCCTGTTTGATTACACCACATTGGAAATATTGTCAAGTTAAATAAAAATTCCAAACTAGGAATGTTGACTGGTATTGACAAACCTTATTATGAACGCGCGTATCCTGTGGCTGCAGTTGTTTATGCGATATATCCGCTGAATGATAAACCTAGCGCTGATGATCTCAAACCGATGAAATTTTCGACGCTGAATTGTGTAGCTGAGCGAGTTACGGAACATTTTACAAACACTAATAGAGGAAATGGAGGAAATGGTTTAACGGATTTATGACGTTAGAAAATAAATGAGTGGGCTGAGCGTGTCAAGGAACATGGGGCTACGATCAACGACGTTGCCGAGCTTGAAAAAAACTAAAATTGCCGATAAGGGTGAAAACAATAACCAGCGAGATTTTGTACGAATCGAAGTATAAATCAAAAGCAGCTTCGATAGAGATCATTGATCATAATGCGCACGCGTGTACGATGTAACAATATTTCAACGAAACAGAACTGTTAAATTTTATGACGGTAATATTTTTGACCTCATAAATGAGGTCAGTAAAAACAATCCTGTATCCGTGTGGTTGTTTCAAAGTTCAGAATGTGAAAATCATAATCAGTTTGTACGACCTAACGGAGATATTTATCGTACATAATCTCTCCACGAGGAAATGAAAAATCTTGCGTGGAAATATACCGATCATGCTGAACAATTACTCAGCAATTGTTTTACCGTTCCGTCAGTTGCTGCTCACTTTGCTCAGGAGAAACATTCGTGGTCACCGACAAGATCTGAAGTTCTTGAAGATGTCCAACACAGTTGTGTAGAATACGGACACGGCGGATTGTGGAATACTAAATACGATTACAACGACATTATCTCGGCTGATATGGTTGCTTGTTATCCTGGAAGTTTTCTTTGAATGGGAGTATGTGCTAAATATTTTAAGAGATTTGGATATCCAACACACGAAATGACCAGAGTTGCGATAAATAGACCCTTACCAGATTTTTATTTAACCAGATTTGCATGTATTGAATCATTCGAGTTTACACGTAATATTCACCCGATTGTTTATGTTTGGTTTGGTCGTCATTTTTCAGAAAAATGTTGGGCTCCAATAGTGCTATTACGATATATGCTTGATGATGGAATTTTAAAATCGCTAACCGTAAGTGAAGCAATAATATCGTATCGTCCCCAGAAACAAGTCTGGTTACCAAAACCCCCTGACGATGTCAGGGAGAAAACTATTCTCGACAAAATCTTTGAGCGTAATCCCGATGAAATTGAATGCGAAAATAACCTTGCAAAGGATCTCAGCAGAAAAATAATCGGTAAATTTACTCAGAGTGGTTCATATGATCATAAACGACATTGTACAAGATTAATCATCGACGATGCCGAACTCAATTTTATAACTGCTGATACAACAGAAAAAGGCACATTTATAAGCCGGAATAATGCTTATTTGTCCGATGGAACTAAATTAGGTACAATTGTAAGCTTTATTGATGGTGAGTCACCGCAGTTTACCCAGTTAAGATCTTCGTTGTTAGCATTATGTTTCGATAAATTTATTATCTATGATAAACAGATTTCCTGATACCGCGGTTAGAGTTGCCACAGATTCATTTTATATAAATAAAAAATATGCATAATTGTTAAAGATACTGATGCATCATGGGGTGAATGGAATAAAATGAGAAAAGATACTTAGTTATTCTGAATCTGCCGACATTGAAATTAAGGATATATATCACAAGAGTAATCAAATGTCACAATTATCATCAGCACCATCGGTATATGATCCTGTGGCCAGACATAAAACCGTTTATCTCAATGGATGTGGTGGTTCTGGTAAAACAACGCATGCAATTGAATTATTCCGGAATCTTGACATGGTTGTGTTAACACCCACTCACAGACTCGCCAGGGAAATGAGTGAACGTGGAGTAAAATCTAAAACTTATCATAATTTCTTTAGATGGTGTGGAGACGCATGGACTCCTGAACGAATGGGTGAAAAATATATTCCTAAGATTATCATTTGGGATGAGATATACACGGTATCTATGGAGACATTCAAAATATTTCTTGGTTGGTTGTTGACAAAAAATACTACTGTGATATTGTGTGGCTATCATGGTCAACCATCACCTTTTGTTGGATCATCTCCGCATGAATGACTGAAAACGTTTGCAGATTATTATGAGAAAATAAATGATGATTACTGAGTGCTTGATCCAGAATTAAGAGAGCTTAAGAAATTAATCAGACTACAACCATATAAAGTTCAGTGTGAAATAATGCGTGAGATAATTTCAGAAACTCATATGAATGATTTTAGGAATAAGTGGAGACCAGATGATTTGATAGTTGCAAGTAGAAAGATAGTTCGTGATACACTTCAACAACAATTATTTCTGTTACATAAAGAAAAATTTTCAGATCTACCTGTACCATTATGTTATCGCCCAGCAGATACTCGACGGCAAAATATCAACGTTGAAATTCCAGGTTGCGGTGATAAACAAAAGCTCGTTCTTAATGATATTGTTTTGGTTCCTGTTGATGTTGTTGAGAGCGCGTTAACAATGGACAAAACTCCGTGGACTATATGATATGCTATAACGATTCATTCGTCACAAGGATTAACTATTTCGGATACTAATATTTGGATTATTGATGATCGCATCGAATGGTCAAACTTAGTTTATCTGGCAGTGTCTCGAGTCAGAAGAATATCTCAGCTGCTGAGGGTTATCATAGACTTCACAGTAAATAATAATCAAACTACTGGCGACAACGATGATGTAGTAAGAAAAAAAATAGCTAGTTATAAGCAATGTGACCAAAAAAAATAAACGCGACTTTGATCTCGATGCTGAATTTATAGTGACACTGAAACAAAGACAGATAATCATTGTGCGAGTTGTAACACAGTAATGTTGTGGCAGTATTCGAATAACAATCCAAAATAATTCACCGTGATAGAATTTATAGTAGTCTTGGTCACACATGCGAAAATGTGATGAATGTAATCGACGTAGGGGTGTTGGTATCCTGCTTTCACAAAAGTGATGGCAGTGGTAATTGTGTATCTTCGGGAATTACTTGTAATTGTTCGCATACAAATCCACGTTGAGGAGCAGTTGAATCTAGTCTGTAGATTGCAGGTCTACCCGTGGATCTTACCACGCTGGAAATTTTATGTGTGGTCACATTCCAATTTAAATAGGATCAGATGCTCTTTTTTTTACCACCTTCAAGTTCACCAGGTTCATATAAATATCTTACAGTCACATTACCTAGTACTGGTTGTTTTTGAGAAGGAGTCATGTCGTTGTATTGGTATATGTTGTGATCGCGCTGATGGGTTTCATAGAAGTTGTATAAGTAATTTCATTATTTAAAGCAGCTATCACACTTGGTAATCTTGCAACCCATTCACGAGATCTTTTGTCTTTCTGAACTTGTTTCAGAGATATTTCATGCGCATACTGATATCCAAATAACCACTCAGCAAGTGTTCGATTAAATCGTTCAACGATTGCCTGATCGCGATGAATTGCGGTATGCCCTCGTCTCATTTTGGCGTTATGTTGTTTCATCAGAGATGATACTGCACCAAGAAATTTTTTGCCAGGGTCAACCGGTAGTAGTTTTGGCCATCGTAGACCGCCACGTTAATAAATTCGTTCAAACACAGATGTAACTTCGGGTGGCACGATTTACCCAAATACACCCAAATACTGCACAAATACTCACAAATACTGCCCAAATATACCCAAATACTGCCCAAATACTCTCAAATACTGTCCAGAAACAAGCACGTCATGCATTTACTATTAAAGAAATTTTTTAATTCATTGCAAAGTTAAATTCTGGGTCAAAATGAAATACGTTAAATTACTAAAGGAACTAGAAATTCTTTGTACGAAACGTAACGAACATCTCCAATTACCATTTGCTCGGAAATTATCGACAGAGTCGGGGACGACATATATGTTCCTCATTTGCATACTTAATTGCAGATATCTATATTCTAGAATAATGTCAATTTTTATTTGTAACAAACCCCTGTGCCGAGGGGTGCGGACTCGTGTCTTCCCTTGTGTTATATTATTACAGGTTAGGCTCCCAATTTTATTTGTAACAAACCCCTGTGTATTTGGGTAAATCGTGCCGCCGTGTAACTTCAGCTGCTGTTTTAGTTGATAATGGTTCTGCTTCTTTATACCTACTTGCAACGTCAACGACAGTTAACGCGTATTTGTATGTACGCGATTAACGTCTACCAGTTTTAATAATATCATAAGGTAAAAACAAAATGTCTGCCTGATGAACTTCATTGAGAGTGCTGATATCAAAATGTGCGTACTTAATTATTTTAGGTGGTGGTAGATAAATTTGCCATATTGCCTGTCGTGCTAACCAATCTGCAGCAACAGAACGTGAGACACCTGCTGCATCATTAAGTTTACTAATCACTGCTCTACCCCTCCAATATCCTCTTGGGCTATAATAAACCGATTCCATTATTGTAATAATAATTGGCCGACTAGTTACCGGCCCCTAGTACTAATTGACCTTTCATCGCAGATTTTACTAGGAAGCTTGCAAGTTTTTCTGTGACAGATTTATTTTTTTATGGAACTTAACGAGTGAATCAACTTCATGTCTGCAATATGTCGTTGTTGTAAATCTTTGCCTTTATATGCAACATCATGAACATGGCATGCTTGATCACTCGCATTTATTGGATACTCTCCAGGTCTTGGTTGCTCTTGCTCATCAAGTCAGATATCAAGTCGAGTTCCAGGACCCAATAATTATATCCAGGAAGATGTTTTTCTCCTGGATACTTAGCCCATGGAGCTCCTGGTAATTTTCCCAAAGAAGCAGCAATATCACCACCTGTCTTCATACGAAACGAAATAAATTTGTATTTGTTTGTACCACATTTCACACACTTGCCTGTAAGTGCACGCTTTTTATTTTTTGTTATTGTTGTTGTTAATCCACTGGTGGGGGTGGGTGCTCTGCATCGAACACGATATAAACCATATTATTTATTATATTTGTACAACATGGATATCATTGATTTCTCAGCGACAGGAAAGCAAGAGCCAGTCAAGCATCATCCAGCGCAACCAAATTCTATCAGAGCAATTATCATAGGTCCATCTGGGTCTGGTAAGATGCAATTGTTGCTTAATCTCATAATGAGATGGCTCAAGTGGGATAAATTGTATTTAGTGGCACCATCTGTAGATGATCAGATCTGCTATGATGTACTTAACAATTTTAATGAAAATGCAAAATTACTGAATGAAGACGGCAACGATATTATTGATTTTATCACCAATATTGATGAAGTCCCATCTGTAGATGACCTCGATGGATTTATTAATAATCTCGTAGTATACGATGATGTGATGCTGGACAAACAATCAAATGCAGCTCTGACATTTTCTCGAAGCAGGCACAAAAACACTGATGTTATATATGTTACTCAGTGGTATACACAAATACCTAAGGTGATCATAGATAACTGCAATCTTTTAGTTGTGTTAATGGAGTCGACACGCATACTCTGCGAAACATTCATCAAACTTGGTGTTCAGGGGACATGGATATGATTAAATTCAAAAATTTCTTTTCACGTGCGCAAGCTACCCCACATGGATCCATCACAATAAATTTACATGATCCTCTGTCGCGACATCGTATAGGTCTCGATAAAATTTTTGGTTGAGACACAGCAGCAGGTAGGGTGATGACCTCAAGTGTCCAGGTAAATAAATGAACACGCATACAAAATGAGAACACAAACGTCAAAAATAAAGTAACAAAATGAGCTAACCCAATTAGAGAGTCTTGGTCGGTTAGGGGCTTCAGTCTGGTGTTATTGACCTTGTATTTTCATTTTCGTAGGAAGCTTTATTTTCAAAAAAGGACTCTTCTATAAAGTGGTCTGTTCACCCTCCCTGCTGCTAGAATTATCTTCATTATATACCCCTGAAACTGTAAGAAAAGATGTCATTCAAATGACAGGGCTTTAAATAGGTGATGATGTTTATTTAACAAAAGTTTTAGGATAGCAGGAAACGTACACACTTTTAATACTATTCATATCACATCGGCAGTTTCCAAAGCTTCATTGACTAAATTGACAGTTTATTGAGACTTGAGTGGTAAATACCTCTGAGAAGGACACTATTTAATTAAATATTTTGTTCTTTGTACCCGATCATGTACCCAATGTAAGACACTGACCTTTATTTATTTTACATTTCTTGATTTGAAATATATGGCCGAGAAACCATCTACTATTAGAAAACTATCCATTCAAAGTCACTAATCTATGAACAATAGTTCATCATGCCAAAATAATATATGTGGTACCAAACCTGGAAATATGTAATCACATTTCATTATTCTTTTTATGATCTTAATGGCGAAAAGGATAAACTGTTATCACATGGTAGATAACAATTATCATAAAAGAGGTTTTCAAAATATTGGGTAAAGCTGTAGACCTACAATATAAGACACTGACCCCGATATTTTCGTTTTGAGGGTCGAGGTCTTACTGCTTAAATAATGGTGCTGTGTAGCATGTTGACTAACATTGTAATGAGCAGTCACATTTTCAGGAATATCTCACTTGGCAGCCCATACTGACACTTTTCTACAAATTAAAGTCATAATATTTTAATCAGACTTTACTTACTTTGATGGCTTTTTTTCTAATAAATTCAAATTCTCGCACAAGCAAATGGACCTATTTTCAAGTTCCAATGGCCTACATTTCATTTGCCTGGAATGTGATGGAAGCCATGAATGCCAAAATTGGATTAAATTGAAGTCTGTTTCTTTAACAAAACAAATAAAAGTATATCAGTATTGAAGGTTGTGTTTAGACTGCTTCATTTGGTCAAGATTCTTATCTTTCTTTTAACTGCTTTTGGTACTTGCAGCTTCCATCACATTCCAGCCAACTGAAATATGGGCTGCCAAGTGAGATGTTTCTGAAAATTCGATTTACATTTCAATTTTAATTGGGCAGTAAGACCTTGACCCCCAAAACATAAATATCAGGGTCGATGTCTTTCACCACTGTAGGATTAGGTACCAGTAAAGCATTAGTCTCAGGAATGCTGGGATCACGCTTGAACTGTTTTGCCAAAACTTCTGGGATAAAGATTGGTATACAAATCCATAAACATGTGGAAGTTAGAAACGATGCTGGTAAGAACCTGTTTGAATGTTATAACTAGCAGCATTAATGAGGAAAAGAACTGCATTCTTGTACACAAGTACCATAAACAGCAAGTCTGTCTCATGACCTTTAACCTGCAAAAGATCTTGACCATAGAGCTGGGGACTTAACCATTATATGACGTGAATTAGGTCATTGTAAAATTTCATTTAGAATATCTGAGAATTTAAACATAACAGATTGGTGACAAAAACAGGTCATTGATTAACATTATCTCTTCTTGTGAGCTTAATCTCAAGTGTTGGGAGTATGAATAAGTGAGAAACTAAAGTGTTGATGTGTAACTGGTTCAAGTTCATTTAAATATCATGAATGAATTAAAAGTTATACTTCAACAAAAATTCACGTTGGAGTTACATTTTTCTTTGTTGTGACCATCATCTTGAGGTGGAGGGCACAGCTACACAATGTCTATACATGATACATTAACAGGTCGTTATTACAAATCACCAATGGCTCGAAAGTTTGACCCTGGACAAGTATAAAAGTCACAGAATTTCATTTCCCTTGACTTTGACCATGAGGCAGAGGGAATGGAATGGCATGCCATCAAGTTATGACATGTACATAGGCAAAATTAATTAAAATATCTCAAGTTCTTCACAAGTTCAACCCTGAAAAAGGATACAAGTTAAATTTTCCCTTGCAATAACTGACCTTGAGGCAGTGGGCCTGGTTATGGTATGCACCACAATGTCTAATCATGATGTATACTTGGGCAAGTCTCATAAAAAATCTTCAGCTGTTGAAAAGACTTGTGGACTTGTCAAGCAATAATGGATGGACAACACCAAAATGTCCTTTTGTAAACTTACCTATGTGGATAACTCCTTTTGACCATGTGAGCTCAAAACATATTTTTGTTTTTCATCTTAGCCATTTTCTCTGTTCTTTGGTCCAAATATGCTAACATAAGACTCAGATGAGTCTGAAATTGCTCACCTACCTTTCATCTGCCTATGAGCCAAATGAAAGAGTAATTTCCAATATCTTTGGGCTAGGATGCTTTCTCTGAACATTTCTTGTTATGAGAAAAAAAAGTTTGGAGTCATTTCCTAGTTTAGCTTCTGCATCCATATTTGATGGCAAATCTGCATCCTGTGTACCACATTCACTGGCATTTATAACAGGACAATTTCTATAAAATTTGGTTAAATTCTGTTGACGAAGGTTCAAAAAGAAATTAAACAATATCTTGGGGTGATGTGGAGCAAGTGGCAATATTAGACCAAAGATGTGCTTTTGTGTCAAAATTAGTCCAATTCAAAAGACTGGTTTATGAGTAATTGTTTAAAGGTTTGTTTCATTTTGAGTAATGGCAGACATATTGGATGGCATGTGGACAATATTTGTATATGTATGAAAGACTAAAGCCAGAATGTCTGTCAAATCTGGGTTTTGAAAAGAAACTGTTGGAAAGGTTTTCCTCTTTTTTTTTTTTTAAATAAGTAAGGATTGCCATCTCAGCTGGCTGATCCCCTTCATTTGTAACAAATTGGCTGGATTTGTGCTGGGATACTTTCGATCAAATCTGATCAAATTCAGTTGAGCGAGTTTTCTTTTTTTTGTAATTGCAGCAATACTGGATAGTTGATTAGCATTATTTGTAAACAAGAGTCTCTCAGAGGGACTGGCACTCTGCTGTCTGAAAAATTTACAAGAATTCAAGATCACCTGTTTAACTGTGGAGTATTAAAACCATCTCTGGTGTTCCTGAACAATAACATTTTCAAATTAGACCGTGACACCAATACTAGATGCAAGATCAGCATCATTTTTATTTAGGTTTGGTTTAGGGTTTAATACCATTTTTCAGCATAGTATACATAGGGGCTAGTATATCTGGTCGAAGAGGATCATAGGGAGAACCAATCACCCACAGGAAGCTACTTGGAAGCATTCTCTTATACCCATGCTGGTTGAACTGATTCTCAGACTTGTGCAGAGAGATGAGATGTATGAGTGATCAGTAAAGGCAAGCACCTTATACCATTTGGCCACTTGTGTCCTTTTTATATAGGACAAACAAACTAGACACCATTGTAAGACTTTTGGTGAAAACCCCTTGTTTATTAAAAAAGTCCATCATGGACAATTAGAGACAAGATTTTCATGCTCATTCAAGACCAACTTGTTATCACAAATAGCCTTCCGGTGAAAACTTCATGTCAATATGACTTTCCATAAGGAGGGGTAGCAGTAACAAGATTTTCAAGATGGCTGTCATATGGTGATCATATTTGAAGTCAATCTGGCACCATTATATATTTATGACCAACTAGACATCACAAGCCTTTCAGTTGAAATCTGTGTTGACTAGACCTTCTATTTAAGTGGAGTAGCAATAACAAATCATAAAGATGGCCTCTGTGGTGGCCATAATGGATGTCCAGGCAGTACCATTTTCATTTAGGACTAACTAGACCACATAAGAAGTCTTCTGGTGAAAACACTAAGTCAATATAACGTTCTGTTTAGGAATGGTTATATTTTCAAGCTGGCTGCCATGGCGACCTTATTGGATGCCAAATTGGCACCATTTTTATTTAAGGCCAACAAGACATCACAGTAAGTCTTTAGTGAAAACCTCATGTTGATATGACAATCCATTCTGGGGTAGTAGTGATAAGATTTTCAAGTTGGCTGCAGTGGCAGCCATATTGGATATCAAAGTGCAACTATTTTCACTTAGAGCCAATTACACATGAAGTTTTTTGATGGAAACCACATTTCAATTTGACTTTGTGTTCAGATAGGAAAATGTAATAAAAAGATTTTGAAGATGGCTGCCATTGTTGCCATATTGGAAATCAGATAAGCAGAATTTTCATTTAGGACTATCTTGACATAAGAAGTCTCTTAGCGAACCCCTCCATTCTGAAGGAATAGTGACATGATTTTCAAAATTGACGCTGGTGGCCATATAGGATGCCCAAGCAGAACCATTTCCATTGAGGACGAACTAGACATCATAGAAAATCTTCGCTGAAAACCCCATGTTCATATAACTTTATGTTCAGGAGTAGCAATAGCAAGGATTTCAAGATGACTACCATGGTGGCCATATTAGATGTCAGATTGGCACCATTTTCATTTAGGACCAACTAAACATCATACAAAGTCTTTTAGTTAAAGCCCAACACTGACCTGACCATTAATTCAAGTGAGTAGCAATAACAAAGCTTTTCAAGATAGCTGCTGTACTGGCCATTGGATTCCTGAGCAGAACCATTTTCATTTACGACCAACCACACCTTGGGATGAATGTGGGTATGAAGTTTTATGGCAATCTCCCAAGTAGTTAGAGGAGCAGTGATAACAAACTTGTGCTCACAGACAGATTGATGACAGATGATAGGCAACAAGCCATCCCATAAGCTCTTGTGGTCTATCAAGGGTAGAGCTAATAACTGAAAGACCTTTATACCAGGATGCAATTTGCCAAAAACTGTTTTGCTTATAACTGAGATTATATAGTTTTCAACATCTGATAGATGGTTTTGAAATTGATAAGAAAATATTGAATGTGTTTATAAGTTGTACCTGCAATATGGAATACCTGAGGAATGAAACATGGAAATTCTTAAAGACCAATCTGATTCCATCAATTCTAACTGATATAGTGGAAGTCTTGAAAGCGGTCTTGTTGTCTTGGGTTTAACCTCTACAGAGCAATGAATGATATAAAGGAATTGTTGCATGGAGTATGTATTAATGTATTCCCCTCTTCCCTTGTAGCCATATTAACACTGTGGTTTGCATGCTAGGCTTGCAATTGAAAGGGTGTGGGTTCGAATCCTACCATCAGATCAGCTTGGGTTGGATACAGTGGTGTATCCTTGGGAAAGGCATTTAACTCTAACTGCCTTAGCACTAAATAACCTTCTTGTGTTCCTTCCATAAAACACCCAACCATGCCACACCTTCTTGTGTTCCTTCCATAAAATACCCAACCATGCCACACCTTCTTGTGTTCCTTCCATAAAACACCCAACCATGCCACACCTTCTTGTGTTCCTTCCATAAAACACCCAACCATGCCACACACTTGAAAAAATTAACTATAATGCTTAACATTACTGATGCTGCCTTAAAGGTGATACCCATGTCTCATCATGCTTACACAGACAAGGCAACAAAACCTGAAATAGTTTAGTTTCTTAAATACATTTTTATTTCATACAAACACAAAACAAGTACTCCCATCTTTAGTAAATTGACATGTATAAAAATCCTTTGATCAATGTTTTTTCCTGTAGGCAACATCACTCTCTGGTTTATGCATCTGTGCCAACAGTTTCTTTTCTAATTTCTCCACTGCAGCAAGAGTAAGCACAAGGGTCTCATGCTTCAACATACTGTACACATTCAGACCTGAAACAGTAAATCACATGGATATTCATTGCATACTGTACACATTCAGACCTGAAATAGTAAATCACATGGATATTCATTGCATACTGTACACATTCAGACCTGAAACATTGTAAATCACATGGATTCATTGTGAACTGTACAGGTTCAGACCTGAAACAGTAAATTGGATGTTCATTGTATACTGTACACATTCAGACATCAGTTAATCACATGGATGTTCATTACATACTGTACACATTCAGACCTGAAACAGAATAAATCCATATAAAATCATAACAGTATGAAATGAATTGAATGACAGTAAATGTTCCAAGCTTTTTTAAATCATCACAAAGTTTGATCAAAGTATAATGCAAGTTAATTCCTTGGGAACATGTATACACTGAAATTGTCCTGAAGATTTTAGAAGCAATATTGAAAATTTAATTTGCACATGTATGTTATGGAAACCAAATGGTTGTTGGTATAACAACTTTGACAGTGCATGTCCTAAGAAACATTTAATTCAAATTTGACTAAAACTGGCTCTGCATCATGGAACAGGGTATAAGGAACACTTTTTTACAAAGTTTGATCAAACTGCCACAATGATTTTTGCGATGTCAAAAGTAAGTTGATATGGAAACCAAACTGTTGCTAGGGAAGCCACCAAAAATACAACTATGACAGAACGTTATAATAAACATTTCAAATAAAGTTTGATAAAAATTAGTTCATCAGCTACTCTGTTAGAAGCACACAAAAATGTGAAGAATGTTGACAGATGAATGATGCACACTGAATGACACGTGCTGCACATTTAATGTCATGCACACTCAATGACAAATGCACATTGAATGACATGATGCACAATGAATGGCAAATGATGCACACTGACACATGAAGCACTTTGACAAGTGATACATACTGAATGACATGCACTGAATGACACTGCACACTGAATGATGCATGTTGAATGATACTTGATGCACACTGAATAACATGCACTGCATGACACTGCAGACTGAATGACATAATGCATGTTGAATGTCATGATGTACACTGAATGACAAATGCACACATGATGCATACTGAATGACATGCAAATTCATTAACATGATGCACACTAAATGACATGCACTGACAAATGCAAACTGAATGACACATGATGCACACTGAATGACACAGGATGCACATGGAATGACAAATGAGGCACACTGAATGACAAAGGATGCACATGGAATGACAAATGAGGCAAACTGAATGACACAGGATGCACATGGAATGACAAATGAGGCACACTGAATGACACAGGATGCACACTGAATAACATGATGCACACAATGAATGACACAGGATGCACATGGAATAATAAATGAGGCACACTGAATGACACAGGATGCACATGGAATGACAAATGAGGCACACTGAATGACAAATAGTGCAGATTAAAATGAGGCACATTGAATGGCACATGAGAAAAGCTGGCAATACTTTGGCACCTTTGGCCAGGTGTTCTAACAATAATGTGATGATGATGAGGAGGAGGAAGTAAAATGATCAATCAAGACAATATTGATAGTCAACTTACCATAAACAGGCATGAGATTGAATTGTGGAAGTTCTTTCAATGCTAGTGATATATTTCTTGGCATGATATCAAAGCTGCAACAAACAATATTGAGATAAATTAGACCATGCAACATTTGCTTGTTTATGACATGCATTCAACTAACAGAACCAAATCTGCTGTCACCACATTATGATCTACCACTGTATTATGTGATGTCAGATCTGGAATTGCACTGTTTACAGTTGGATGAATGTTAGGAATAGATTCAGTACTAAAATCAGGCAACTCAACTAAAGTTCAACTTCAGAGTCTGAAACTTTTGTATGTAATGAAAATGGAACTTTCAATAAGTCCTTATCCTAGACTGCTAAATTTCAGTGACCCATTTATATCCCAAGTATCATATTTAATTTGAGGGTTTTCAGCCTGAGCTCTGTGCTCAAAAAGTTTTGAGAGTATGGGGCCAAAAGTGTTAAATAAATATTAGATAGAAATCTTTCCTTCTTTCTCTTTCCCAAACTGAGTTTCCCTGCACATATACAATTGTTTATATTGTTTATACAGTATGACTGCAAAACTTTGTTGCATTGCCAATAGATTTGGGTTATCCATTCAATGTATAAAATCTACAAGTCTTCTAAAAAGTATGAATTTGATATATTGAGTAAGTAATAAAA
This sequence comes from Megalonaias nervosa, assembly GCA_016617855.1. Classification (NCBI taxonomy): domain Eukaryota; kingdom Metazoa; phylum Mollusca; class Bivalvia; order Unionida; family Unionidae; genus Megalonaias; species Megalonaias nervosa. Next base: position 23,231 of record JAECUM010060065.1, read on the forward strand.
AAGAGCATGCATGAGATACAACTAAAATTGCCTCCAAGGAGAATTTTCCTTTATTTCCTTTAGAATTCCCTCAATATATACAAAATAAATTTAAATTCTTGATAAACTTGTGTAGGTAATAGATAACCTTTCTGCTAATTGACTGTAAGCATTCTATTTTCCTGATAATGAAAATGCAGAAATACTTTGAAAGGGAAAGTACATACTTGAATATCTGATCAAATAAAATGTTAATCAACTACATATTGGTTATTAACTTTTCGTGGTTTGGTTTTGGCTTTGTGGGTGTAATGCCATTTTTCAGCACATGACAGGCTATACACGGTGGCCAGTATCTTTGATGAGGAAGAACCTGGGAAAACCCAGGAAGAGTCATTAATCCATGGGAAGCTACCAGCAAGCTTTTTCACATACCCATGTCAGCTGAGCCAAGACTTGAACCCAAGTGGATTGAGGTGAGATGTCGGTGATCTGTAAAGGCAAGCACCTTAGACCATTCAACCAGCAAAGCCTGAAGTTTTATGTATCTATGCATAGGTATAAATGGTACTAAAATCAAAATAACAACCTTCTGTCTTTCCCTTTCCTTTTTAGTCCTGTTCATGTCTGACTGATTGTATTGTTCATACAGTGTGACTTAAACTCTTGTTAAAGTGCTGTAGATATCATCTATTGTGCTGATGTGCTGACTTGGGTAATCCAATTCAATGTTTAAAATCTATTAAATCTTGCTTCTAAAAGTAACAGTTTGAAATTTTCAAAAACAGCATGCATGTTATACTTTTAGAACAACCTTCAGGTTGATTAATTTTTTTTGTATAGTAGATTTCTCAAACTATATATAATAAATACAGAAATTTTTTATTAGCTTGTGTGTGTGTGTGTTTTGGATTTTTATTGTAGTTTTAACAATTTTTCAGTTATATTGCTAAGATGTCTGCAGTATGGCAGTTTATAGTGATGTCTAGCACTGGGGCATCATGCCACAGACATGTAGCATGATGTCCCACCCAGTGACATTATCCTGACACCAGGCCAACCAGTCCTAACACTAACCTCTTAATGCTGAGTGTCTAGCAAGGCAGTTGTTAGTACCATTTTTATAAGTCTTTGGTATGACTTGGTCAGAATTCAAACCCACAGCCTCCTGCATTTGAGGTGGATGCTTTTACCACTCGGCCACCGGAGCAATCACTTGATTAGCTTCTAGTTATTCCCACATTCTTGGTCAAACTTTACAGCTTGTATCGGGGAGTATCCCTAATGATCAGGTTGACATCATGTGCATGCAATTAATAGTTCTTCCACTTGTTGACTTTAAACACTTTATTTTTTAGATATGTATTATAAACCTTAAAAAATTATAACAAATGCAATATATGAACAAACATTTTAAAAAGAAATAAAAACAGACATAAGTGTATACGTAACAGAGTAAAACAATAATAAAAAAGATATGATTCATAAGTTTAATTTCATGTGCTCTGCATGACTTGGGTCTTGATATAGTACTGTATGTACATGCTGGTTGATCAGGGTTTATGTTGTTCGTTTTACTGCTCTACTGATTACTTCTAACCAACTGTACAGACCTAGATCTGCCAGTGCATTATGTAATGGAAGTTCTAGATCAGTGCCATTTGTAGTTGGAGTTGACATATAAGCTATTACGTGTGGTATTTAGTGAATCTGTGGTGTTTCTATACATGAAAATACTGAAGATTATGTTAGATGAATTTAAAAGTTGCTTTGAGGAGCATATTTTTTAAAATATAGAAATATCTGTAAACTTTTCATGGATAAATCCTCAAGTGCCAAAGAAGAGAAGACCTTAATTTAAATGAACAATCTGTTTTTCAAGGGGGCCCTGAGTGGCCAAGTGGTCTAAAGCGCTCTCCGTTACGGATCACTGCCATCTCACCTCTGTCTGCGTGGGTTCGAGTCTCGGGCTCGGCCAATGTGGTTATGTGAGAAAGCTTGGCGGTAGCTTCTCGTGGGTTGGTGGTTCTTTCCGGGTTCTCCCGGGTTCTTCCTCCACCATTAATACTGGCCGCCATGTATAGCCTATCTTGTGCTGATAAATGGTGTTAAAACCCTATAACAACAATATAACAACAACTGTTTTTCAAAGTTATTTGATTTGACAATTTTTCTACAAATACATGTACTTGCATATCTTGGAAACCCAAATAATGTTAATTATATGCAACTATGGAATTTTTATTTGTAATGTTACAGCATTTTTGCTTTCCATAGTGTTTTCTATTGTTTCCTACTAATTATTACATTAGGCTGCTGTCCCTAAAATCAGTGTTAATACATCTAAATTAAACAAACAAAACAAAACAGTTGTAGAAATAAATGTGTGGAAGAAAATCACATAAACTTAATGTGTTTTATAAAAGTACTATTATTTCAAATCTAATGGAGGGTGGTGGTGGTAAAAACTGGAAAAAGGATCGGACTCAATCCTCCAAAAAGTGCCCTCGCCCTAGATACAAGTAAATGGAACAAAAAAACCAAAAGTAATAAATATGAAGAAAATGACTAATTACTACTTACTCATCAACAAAGAGTGCAGAAAATCCCCAGAATCTTGTGTCAATTAAATCTTCTATGTACTGCAGAAATAATAAGAACGACAATTCAGTAACAAGGAATACTTTTTATGAGCTTCACTCTGGATCAATGCTCATATTTCAACATATTATATATTTATTATACATTTACCAGAAGTGAAATGTGCACTATAAATGTAACGAAAGGAAAGAAATTGATGGAGAACAAATTTAGATATTTTTGCAAAATATTTTATTGCAAGTATGACCATTTTTAATGTCTGATTATCATCACTGAACTGTTTTGATACAACAATTTTGTGAAATAAGACAAAATTAATATTCTCATAACAGAGAAGCCAGGTCTCTGCTTTTTCTACAGCTGTTCATTACATTCTTTTATTTTTAAATGTTAATATGTTAAATACAATTTCTTATTAGGTTATCTTTAGAATAAGTGAGACAAAAAATTCCAGTGTAACCTCTGAAAACCAATTTATTTTAAAAGGTAAAATATGTTTCTTCAAAAATTCTTACCCTATTATAATGTTAGAAGTACAGCCACTACCTCCAAAATCCAGCCACACTATCTACCCAAGTCTAAAAGCAATGTTAACATGTCTTTGGCTTGGTTAGCAACAACAATGCTAAACTGTCTGCTTGCCAAGAAAGGAAGCTGGAGTAGTCTCCCCTTGGATACTGGAATTGGCATCATATACTCTCTAGTTGTCAGTTCTTAGTGGAATGGATGCAAAATGATACAGGGCAAGGTAACTGCATGGAGGGCATGGGAAGCTGTGCTTATATTCTGGTTTGGTGTGTTTTATTGATGAATTCTTTGTGGTTTTGTGGGTTTATAGCCATTTATCAGCACATGACTGTACACAGCAGCCATTATATCTGGTGGAGGAAGCACCCAGGAAGAACCATCAACCCATGGGAAGCTACTGGCAAGCTTTCTCACGTACCTATGTTGGCCGAAACTGAGACTCAAACCCACATGGACAGAGGTGAGATGTCAGTGATCTGTAAAGGTGAGCACCTTGGACCACTCAGCCACCAAGGGTCAATTATTACTGAAGAAATAATTTACCTTACAAAAATTTGTTTGTTGAAATATTTAACTTCATCATGTTACATGTATGTTAGGATATCATGTAAGAGGAGGGACATCTCCTTATCTTAGAAATGGCCCAGACTCCAGTCTCCTACCATAGATGAAGCAGCTTCGGATGGATAACCTATGGACTAGGGTTAGCCCTTGTTATATAGTTACATGTTGATCATTTGATAGTGACAAATTTTGCTGTAAATCCTTAAGTCGAAAGATAAACATTCCTATGAAGCTTATGATGGATATGGGAGAGCTGCTTGTTGCACTGCTGCTGTTGGACCCACTAGGTTGAGTTATTTGAGCTCAGCAGTCTCCCAGGTAGAAACTAAGACAGATAAACTCTAACCTCCAACCCATTGCTCATATTATATGTGGTAAGGGAGTAATTCCACTTGAATTCTACCACCCTGACCACATGAGCCAAAATGTGTAAGAAATGCATGTGATCAGAGTTAGTTTCTTTTATGCTGAATGGATAACCCTATATAACCATGACAATAATATCTGAACAATAATGTCATTGCTACCTTTTTTTTAAGTGGTAGGAAAGAACATTTATCTCTTCTGATTTTTTCGGCGCACTTTGGATACCAAGGAAGAAACTTGTATTAAGATGCAAGATTTACAGCCTTGAAGTTTGTTCTTAGCAATGAAGCAGGGTCTGTCATGAGAGAAACCAAGCCATCTCAATTAAATCTTTGACAGATACAGATTTTGACAGTTTGGGTCAACAGAAAGAGCATGGACTTTACTTATTCTGGCAACCACAGCCAGAAGGACTAGAAAGGTGTTATATTTGAGAGTGATTCTGTAAACCAAATGCTCTTTGATAAGTTTCCTTCTGAGGACCTTCTTAATATGAGCTATATGTGTAGGTTCAGCAACTCTGGATTTGGATAGAAAAACTGCATTCATTACTGGTTGAGATTGCATGGTATTGGCAAGATTTTTCTGGAAATCTCTGCCATTTGATTCACAAGGTCATTGATCCAAGACTTTCTCCATTTCAGGGATGTTATGAGATTCAGTTGGCACCCTGATTCTAGCACTTTCTGGAGATCAGAGGTATTGGTGGGAAGGCATATGCCGTTACACTATTCCAGGGAAAGGGCATCAATGCCACAGGCTTCTGGATCTGTACGGGAAAGACAAAGGTTGGAAGGTTGGCATTCCACCTTGTTATATGAAAGTGTACCCAAGGTTGATGCCAGTGTGCACACATACAGCTGATATTCTTGTTAAAATGAGTCTGCTAGTATACCAATTTGAATGTGTCAGGCTTGGAGGTGGATTTGTTGATAAGGACACAACCTGAGACAATCCCAAGCCAAGAGGCAGAGGTCTGGGGACTTGGTTCCCCCAAGCCTCTTGATGTAGCTGACAACAGTTAAGCTGTCAGATAAAATGAGAATATCCTTGCCATAAAAGTGCTTCTGAGTGCAAATATTTGAGATAGCCCTCAGAAGGTTGATATGCAATGACTTCTTCTGAACAGGTTATGTCCTGCTTATGAGCTAACATTATGTGCAGATGGCTATTTCTAGCAACTGGTCCTGCAATGGGGTGCCTGCCATAGCCAGATGAGGTCCTCCTTTTTTCTAAGATGGGACTTCATGCCATCCAAACCTTTAACTGATTGATCCGGTGGGCAGTGAAAGGAGGATTATTTGAAGCAATCTTGGAAATGAGGTCTGCTACCACACTGAGAAAGCCTAGGAGGCTCAAAAATGTTTGGGCTGAGATGCAAGTCATATAAGTCACCATCAAGATGATACTCAATGCATGTACTTGAGGAAGTAATACCCTGTACACATGGAATCCATTATGTCAGATATCATGTCTAGATCCAGCGTTACTCACATGGTGTTTCTGCAACACTCTTTCCAACTAGTTAGAAGTCATGGATGTGGAGCAGGCATGGCAATATGACACAACACTGTCCACAATGCTTGTGAAGACCCATGGCTAATGTTCAGGCCAAAGGGTAGTGCCTAGAACTAGTATACAGTATTCTGTGAAACACTAAAAGTTTGTGGGGTTCCAATTTTCATTGCTTTCATTGGTGAACCAGACCTCAAATTTAAAGTCACAACAAAATATCAACCAAGCTGACATTCACCTCTTCCCCACCCCCATCATATGCAAAGGAAAGGACTCACCCATCTCCTTTGTTTTAATATGAGGTTTTTCTCCAGTGCTGAGAATGTGAAATATATGTTAGGATAAGTACATGAATGATGAGGAACACTGAAACTGATGGATGCAAATTTAATCAGAATACAATATATCATAAGCACTTAGATTCATGAACTAATGCAAGGACTATCTCCCAAATAACATATTCTTTCCATTTATAAATACATTCTGCACATATCAACTAGCTCCTAAATAAACAATCAGCAGATTAGTCCTGTTTTGTCAAAGCCCATTTAAATCAGGTTTCTCTAAAGTGGACTTTGTCATGTGTGCAGATAACCACTTCATGTGTATTGGCTTAAGGGTAGATGTTTACCGAGACCTGATCTGAATGTACATCACTGTTCTCCAGTTCATTTAAATAATCAATTACCTGTTTTGAATACCACTCATGAAATTTTGATTGGAGTTCCTCCTCATAAAAGTTAACAGTCAAGTCTTGAGTTTGCAACTTATTCATACATGTGGCTGGCAAAAGCATTGGTATCATTCTGTTTTCCTTTAAGTTAGAAAACATACTTGCCATATTCCCTGATAGTACTAGGGGTTTGGGGACTTAAAAGTGTGGTTAGAGGTCCCATGGGGTAGGTCAGTGTGCATGACCTAAAAAAGGACACCCAGCTGAGAATAAGTTATGGCTCATCTTTTCCTAAATCACAGATACATTTCAACATTCTGCCATAAGAAAAGAACCACACTTGTATTCAATTCTGACTATTTAAAGAATCATATTTTGCATTTTATATATCAAGTAAAACTCAACTTCAAAGCAATAATCACATTTTGCATTTATATATGGCATAAAATTCAACTTCAAATAAGTAATCACATTTTGCATTTTATATATGGACCTAGATCTAATTTAGTGTAATTTACCTGTGCAAATTAGCCTAATGGGTTCTCCAACAGAACTGGGTCATGCAAAAAATTTTGTACCACTGTATTTCTGAAAGTACTGCGATACATACCATGGTATACCAGTTATATTAGGGACCAACAATCTGATGTTCTGGGGAAGAGGCCTGACACCTTTATGTTTAATTTCTGTTTGTCAATAGTTGGAAAAATATTCTGCTCTGATTTATCGGAAAATAACACCATTTTGTATCTATTATATTATCTGGAACAAATATGAATTATCTTGCGATAAAAGAAAAGAAAATATTTCAGCTCCAAAAATATCATGGTCCCACCCCCACTCTGCAAATTAAATGGCCAACACCTTAAAGTAGAGGAATTTGATATATGTATGTTAACTGTTTTATAAGTTACGATCTTGTATATACCTACCTTGGGATCATCAGATGGAATATCAAGAGAATTCACAATGTGTAGATCATTCTGAAAGAGTATAAAATGGATTACATTAAATAAAACTGAATGCTAAACTACCTGTAAAATGAAATGGAATCTATGCATTATTGCAAATGAAAAGTAGATCGATAATGAGAAAAATATGAAAATAAAATTGATCTGTTTCTTCTTTATTAAGCCTTGTATCTAACTTGATTTAAGTTCATCAATTTCTTCAAAAGATATTGAGCAGAAATGATAATTATGATGTGATAAAAGGGCAATGGACAGACAATGGTAACAGTATATCCCTCAACAAAAAAATGCATGGCACAAACAGCTATAGCTTCATCTAATGGAGAATTACTGACTGTGACAAGAGTAAATAAAAATTAAGATAAAGAGATTCTACTGGTAAGTTGAGTCAAAACAGAATGCACCTCTACATGATTTTAAACCAAAAGATCAATACCAGTTAGAAAAGAAGCTGTGCTTCTATGCTATTTGCATTCCATGAACTTTTTCCATATCATACAGTTGTTTGAAATTAAATTCTATATGCTTTTTTCTTCAAACTGGACTTCTACAGGAAAATTATTCAACTGATGATGCCATCAACAACAGAAAGAATGGCAACTTAGAGCATTTGATGAGGTTATAAGCAAACAGATCACAAATTGTGATTTTAAACTGAACTGTAACAGAAGTTTACTCTCTCATCCATGAAAAAGCCATTCTTATAACTTTTGATAGACTCCTTCATTCACCAGGTCTGAGTATATATAACTGAGTTGTCCCACATGATGAGAATTACCTTCATGTAGAGCTGATCCTTCCAGCAATTAAATGTTATTAAAAATGCTTTAAATTCCAGAATATATAAGTCTACTGGCTCCCACTTGCCACTGTAAGGGTACAAATGAAGTCAAGATTGGTCAAAAGCTATATACCAATGTGGACAAAAATGTTGGGATGGGTTCAGATCTTACTTATCCAGTTCACTAGAAACCCCAACTGACATAAAGGAAAGAAATGTTCCTGTCCTTCAACAAAGATGAAATTATCATGTGTTTTGAAAGGATGGTGCAGCTGCTCATAATGTGGTCAATCTGAAGAGAGTTCAGTCATGGGTGCATGAAATTGGCATACTGTTCCTTGGAAGCAAAATGAAGAAATTTGCATACAGTCAGGTAGATGGGGACACAGAAATATGCAATGGCTAGATCTAGGTTAATCATAAATTTGTCCCTCTCTAAAGAATACCTGACTGACAATGCTGTTTCTGAGTAAGCTAAGATCTTTGACAAGCCCGACTTTTCAGTTGGCTTTGGGCACTAAAAAATCCTGAATAACACCCTGGAGCTCAGTTTGTGAACTCTTTCCACCATCTGTTTATTGAGCAATGACCAGATCTTCTTATGCAGTCTTTTCACCTTCTCTAGACCAGATGACATGGATAAACATAATTTGAAGCCTCTCCTAAACCACATGGATCACCCATTAATTTTGTGGACAAAGACTGAACCAAGACAGCTGAAAATGAAGCAGTCTGGCACCTACAGGCTGGTTGTTAGCAAGAAGCTGGGGTGGCAAGTCAATGATGATTAATGGGAGGGTTGGGGAGGAAAACATCATGCTTCCTATCACCTTTATTGAACTCTCAGGAATGGAAAGCTTCCACCTGAAATTAAAACAAAGTTACAACTGTTGCAGTTGGGAAGTGTTTGGCCACCTCGATTGCCTCTCCATGTGGATAAGACTGATTTGTCCAGAATGCTGGTATTGGTAGCAAATCAAGCTGGAGAGAGTTCTTGTGCTACCTGCTCCTGTGCATCCTCAATGCTACCACCAAACTGCAATGGCATACCAAAGGACGTAGAAAGGAGAGCTAATGAATGATGCAACTTCAGTGATGAACAGAGACAGGCATCTTGTCTTATGATCCAAATTTGCTGACTGTTAGGCATTAGCCACAGAATGGTGTGCAGCCCTGTTAATTTTCTTCATAAACACAGGCCATGTACTCCCATGCATAATCTTTGTCTGATTTTTAAGCAAAGCAAAAATTCACTACAAATGCCATACAGAGCATAACAAATTTGCCACCATATGCCACAATAACTTGGAGGTGGCATGGAAAACATTCTGATCCACCTTATAAGACAGTGGAATTCCCAAGTAAACCACTGCAATATTCTTTCAAAGACAGGAAACACAGAACTCTACCTATCCAAGTGCATGCAATACAATGACTCTTGTCCGACTCAGTGGATCCCCATACTACTATGCATACCCAGAATGGCTAAATGGTATGTGGCATGAGTGTCAGGTCACAGCCAGCTGGAGCAGTTGTGTATGGATTATCAATGTCCAAAATATACCCCATGTGTCTCTGTCTTGGAAGCCTGAATGCCAAGCTCAGGCATGCAGGGAGGCTTATGCCCACTTTGCTGATGAAATAAGGACAGACACACTCCCATTTAACACCAAGCTAATACTGGAAGTTTGCAAAAGGCACCGAGGCATAAATTTTCTGTGGCCAGCAACTGTGCTATTGCTTCATGCACCAGTCTTCACATCTGTGACCCCAGAACCATCTGGGAGTGATGTGTGGCAGGCATCTCTGAAACCACTTGTTTCTACATTGTGAGTTTGCCAAACATAACAGTCAAAGTAGACATCATATGTATCATTTTGAACAGGGGTGCAGGTGGGGATGGGGTGATTATAGCACCTCCAACTTCCCTGGCAATTGATGATGTAATCAGGTCAAGATGTAAGATGCTGTATTCCATCAACCAAGACTTCACCCAACTCTATTTACTCTTCCAGCTTTAACACAAAACCGTAGACCAAATGCCTTCTGAGTGCATTGCACATAAACTGAAGGTAGAAGGAAAAAAATAACTTTATCCAAGAGAAACACATATCATGCATGTCCTCAGTAGCTTAAATTTGTTGCACTTCATACATTTTGTCATCATTGTTTGTAATAACGATACGTGGCCAATTTAATTTAATAAACTTTTGATACATTGATTCCCGAAATCGATTGATATGTCAAGTCTTTGTTGCCTTTACTATAATCCCTATTATATACCATTTTAACTTTGATATGACTTATGTTGACTTTGATATGACCCCCATTATATACCATGTTGACTTAGATATGATTCCTATTCTATACCATGTTGACTTTCATATGACTCCTATTCTATACCATGTTGACTTTCATATGACTCCTATTCTATACCATGTTGACTGTCATATGACTCCTATTCTATACCATGTTGACTTTCATATGACTCCTATTCTATACCGGGGCCCCTGAGTGGCCAAGTGGTCTAAAGCACTCACTGTTCCGAATCACTGCCATCTCACCTCTGTTTGTGTGGGTTCGAGTCTCAGGCTCGGCTAATGTGGGTACGTGAGAAAGCCTGCCAGTAGCTTCTTGTGGGTCAGTGGTTCTTCCTGAAGTTTTCCAGCGATCTTCCTCCCCCAGTTATACTGGCCACCATATATAGCCTATCTTGTGCTGAAAAATGGCATTAAACCCTACAACAACCTATTCTATACCAAGTTGACTTTGATATGACTCCTCTTCTATACCATGCTGACTTTGATATGACTCCTCTTCTATACCATGCTGACACTGATATGACTCCTATTCTATACCATGTTGACTTTGATACGACTCCTATTCAATACCATGTTGACTTTGATATGACTCCTATTCTACACCATGTTGACTTTGATACGACTCCTATTCTTTACCATGTTGACTTTGATACGACTCCTATTCTTTACCATATTGACTTTGATATGACTCCTATTCTATACCATATTGACTTTGATATGACTCCTATTCAATACCATATTGACTTTGATATGACTCATATACCATGTTCTTCAAAGACCTGCTATATTACACTTTAAACATTATCTTTACAAGGTTGCCCAAATGACAACAATAGAAATGGCGATGTTGTGAGCAATGTGACTATTCATAATTTTAACATTATGTTTACCTTGCAAATTAGAGTTTTCCATGTGATTTAGCAGGTTTGAAGTTATTCCTTGTAAACAATGTAAAGTTGCATAGTTTATATTTCACCTTGTTTGTTTCTCTTGCAAAATGATGTCAAACTTGCATGTAAATATTCAAATACCGATTTTCTATTAAAACATTTACAAAAAGTATTCTCATTCAAATATTAGGTTATTTGTTGGAACTCTTTATACCATAATATATACAACAGATTAGCAAAGTACCTGAGCATATTTGACTGACAGAGCAACACGCAATCCAAGAGTTCGAACAGACATTGGCAGCATGTAATAAAAACTTTGTGGACCTCGTGGGCCAAAAGCAGCACCACCTGAAACAAGTACAGGTGATCTTAAATAATGAGAAATTTGTAAAAATATACTATGTATATCATTTGCAACCAAAAATATGGGAAAAATATGGTGAATCATATGGGAAATATAACTCGTGAACCCTTGGTTCCATCAATACCCTATCCTTAAAAGTTGCCTGCGAAAAATATCCAATAAAATTTAAAAACAGAACTGATAATAAAAAACACTTTGAAAAGAATAAAAATACTGAAAATAAAAATTTTAATTTCTAAGTTTGGAAAACTAACTCTCATTATATTCCAAGGTTTAGGTTTTGTATGGTCAGTAGTAAAGCTAGAATAATGCAAAACTATGCATACATGTAATTATGCAGGGACAGGCACACAGAGTACTTATTTTTTGACATTTGTTTCAAACAAAAGCTAATAATATGAAATTATATACACAA
>JAECUM010060066.1:0-19519 GCA_016617855.1 Megalonaias nervosa
TCAATGATAACACCGTTGAAACACTAGTAAAAAAGTCTCTGTGAATAATATCTTTTCACAAATTTTGTGGCCTGGTATTTTGATTCCGATCATAAAGTATCCTCTATTTCTGACTTTTCCAATAGGTTTTCTTTTCAGTCGGCAATTTATGATAATACCAGCTCTGTTGGTTTCGTAATCATTGAATACAGGATGTGTCTTAAATTCATTAAGATCAATCTCTTTCACAGCTTTCTCTATTATATTATTCTAGTTTCTCTAATTCGACATTATAATTATTGATGAACCTGTCTATGTAATTTCGTGTGTCCTTTATTTTTCCAGCATTATCGGCGCTCATTACCTCGTAATATCTATTTAGTGTTCGATAATTCATCCCCCAAAAGGAACACATAATTGTTTTCACTTTAACCCCAACCCCACATGTTAGACATGGTTTTGGGCCAGTACTGCAAAGTCTGATATTTCTCATATGAGCACTACAGTAATCTCCTCGACTGTTTTTCCACAAGGAGTTACTGATCCGATCTTTAGCCACTTATACTTATTTTTTGCCGTTGGCATAATTATAGTGTATCAGATTTTTTACTAGTTAGAGGAAAGTCATGTTGCATTAAAAAGTATATCAGTATACCTCAGCAATGACAAATTATACTGTTGCAAAGCAGCTGATGGAACAGTATTTTAGTCCAACCCGGAAAAAAACCCTACTTTTCCGGAATCGAAAATCGCACAAAAACTTCACGAAAAGAAATAAATGAAGTATTAACCGGGAGTGCAATTGAGAGATTATCGAACATCGAACGAAAGAAAAGAATGGACAAGTTTTTCTGAACGAGAACTAAAAAGATTATCGGAGATTGAACTACAACACACCACTAGATTTGACTTTGACATATTAACCAAAGGAAAAACACAACCACCATTGGAGCTGCAATTACAAAATTTTACCAAAATGGCCACAAATGAGCTTGCGCAAGATGGGGCAGCCCATGTCTGGTCAACGTTCAAGATGGATGGCACTTTCGTTGATTCCGCTATGAACGCCGAACGAGCAGCGACTATTATTAATAATATTGTGGATGACAGCAAGTATATATTTCTAATATAATTTATTGTCGAAGATGTCGGCCGAGATACTCCAACTTGGATAATTCGTGATAAACTCGACCCTGGGAAGGAATCACGACAACATAACAGGGTTGTCACAATAAATAAAAACTCCAACTCATGCATCTTTACCGGAATAGACAAACACTATTACAGTAATGAGCATGCAGTATCCGCTGTGGTTTATGCACTATACCGTTCAATAGATCCTGATATTAGCCCCGATGCATTGTACAAGCACCAAAGCAGTTGCCGCGGCCACAGACGAGTTCAATTCTGTGGCTCTGCGTGTCAAATAACATTTTGCTAACTCGAGACGTGGAAACGGACTAACAGAATCCCAGTATTAAAAAAATAGCACAATGGTATACTTTGTAGTCGACGGAGCTAAAATGAATGACATAGCAGTGTTGGAAAAACATTGGAGTTTCTGATCGTGCTAAAAGCAATTGAAACGAGATTTTGTATAATTCCGGCAACTATCACGGTGAGGGCGCCACAATAGTGACAGTTCCACATAACAGTCATGCCTAGACTGCATCAGTATCAAAGCTTCCTATGGTAAGAACAATACCATCTTATAACGGTGATATCATTGCAAAGATTAATTATATTAGTTCCAGTGACCCTATATCTATCTGGCTATTTCAAGTTGAAAACGCAGATTTGTCTGCAGTGGATTTATCTGCCACATATACGTATGCTACAGATGAATCAACATTTGATCAACTTATGCTACCATCTGGTATACTTTGTCCGAAGGAATCTCTCCAGTGTGCGATGACTCAGAATGAGGTCAAACATAGCGGCGATAGCAAGAACTATTTCAATAGCTGTTTTACCACGTCGTCTGTTGTGGCTCATATAGCACCAAATAAAACATGGCGACGAACTCCAAAAGAATTTATCGACGATATATCACGACCTTGTCTCGAGTTTGGACATGGTGGTCTCTGGAAAATAAGATATAATTCCGTCAATATGATCTCAGCTAACAGCGTGGTTTTTTACCCGGCTAGTTTTCTTGGAACCGGCGAATGTCAACAGTATTTTGAACGATTCGATCATCCAACACACGAAATGACAAGAGTAGCAATAAACGGCCCATTACATTCTCGACTTTGATCTGACAGGATTTGCCGGCATAGAATCGTTCGAGTTCTCAGCGAGTTTTCATCAGGTTGTACCTGCCTTGTTTGGTCGTCATTTAAATATACTAATACCACTGTAAATCAACGACTGTTGTGCACAAAGATCAATGTGGCTGGGCTCCAATATATGTGCTGTACGTCAAGATCCTTACATCGTTGATCGTAACTTCTGCGATGATTTTGTACAGGCAGGCAAGGACAGTTTGCCTACCGCACGATGATAAAGATATGTGCAGAAAAATTATCGGCAAGTTTACATTCTGTGCGTTATCTTAAACTAAACGACGCTGTACAAGATTGATCATGGATCCGGCAGGACTAGATTTAGAGGTGATTTAGTTTCGCACCTTGTTTGTTTAGGCAACGGTACAAAAATTGGCACGGTTGTTGGCTACTACGATGGAGATTGGTCGCAGTTCACTCATTTGAGATCTTTGATGCTTGCATATACGTCAATGAACCTATTATTTTTATTATCATCCGGTTTCCCTGAGAGACTCGCTGGGGTCATTAGAAAATAAAGCGCGAACAAATACAACACCCACTTTCTGACAAACATTATTGTATTTGAACTATATTGGAACTTGTATTGTTGATCTTCCACCACACACGATGAACATGTGGATTAAATAATACTGGAGAACCCTACATGTTACGGATTTGTAGTGTTTTCTTCAGTTTTTACATGAATTTTTTGCATCTTTATCTTTGATCCTTTATCCATTAGTAAATATATTTACATTAATTTTAATTGGTTTACATTAACTTCAGTGGGTTTATGATCCTTATTTTTTTAGCTCATTTTTAGGGGTTTGTTTTATCGCAACTGCTAAGAGATCAAAAAGAGATTATGGGATGGCCTCATGTCTATAATCACTTGTTCATTCATCCTTTAACGCAACTATAGTATCGCTAGTCCTCATATAATGCTTGCCGCATTGCTATGAAATTGTATAGTTTCCTCCAGAGGGGTTTCTTTCTAATTGAAAATGGAACCGGTATGATATCCATTATAATTAATATGCCATCCATCTTGAATACCTTCCTGTCATTATTTATGCTGAAACCAAGGCATATAACCATAGCGTTTTCAACTTTTTAAGGCCATCACCTTGACCAATTTTCAAAATGATTTTACCTCTACTCCCCTTGAAACGAGGTTGCGATCAACATAGATTCCTGAAAGAAAATCATTATATTCTGTCATCTAATGCAGCAGGCACATAAGCCTTATTCATATTGCTATCATTATTCTTACTCAATTGAAAGTCAGATTGGCATAGGGTTTTGAGCAGAAGACTTCTTATTGTCTCTGACTGGTCTTGAAACAAGACTCTGGCAGTCAAATTGAAAACACAGAGACCATTTAGAAGATCGTGTTATGATGTTTGTCCTAAGAAAACAAAGATATCGGCATTGGATATTTAGCAAGAGACTGTTTATAATCCTGTATTGCTCCTAAATGAGACTGGTTTCAATCGGACATAATGGTGGCTATTTTAAAATCTAGTTAATTCCACTCTTCATAAAGAGAAGATCATATCAACATAAGGTTTTAAGAAGAAGACCAATCGTGGTATTTAGTTGGAATTCGCTGCAAATGACGCCGATTCGACCTTTAATATATCCAACATTACAATTTTCTGAATATAGTAATGTCGATATTCTTCCTACTATGGCAACTATCTTAAAAATATTAATATCCCTACTTATTCAAACTTTATCATACCTAATGCGGTCCTGACAGCTCATTAGCATCCTGCTTTGTATGGTCGCCGTTTCTGTTAACTATTTCACCCCACTTCCTAAAAGATCCACGGGAAATTATGTTTGCTGTTTCAATCGTTTCCACTACGTTTGTTTACATCACTTGTTAGCATACTGTGTCTCATTATGGCGAGATGGTTGCATCGAATGCAAGGCTTAGGATCGTTTGTCAAGGCATTAGCTAAACAGTCGAATTTGCGCTCAGTAGCCACAACAGGGGCTGGGGAGACATCCATGTGGATATCTAATATATGCTCATATATCCTAAAATAATGTTGGACAATTTAAAAGGTGATGCTTAACACGGCTAGTTTCTTTTTGAAGGTGATAAACTAAGACATTCTTCTCTGTGTTGAAATTGAACCTGCTTCATTAAATCATCAAGGAACGTAGCTTTGCATCCTTACTCTTGTGTTTTGTATTGAATTTAAACATTTGTCCATCATTGTTGTGTATGCCTCTCATCAAATGACCATGCAAACTCACCAGTAGGAAATATTTTGCCCATACTTTAGACTAATTGAGGCGACGTATTAAAGAATATTATAACTTGAAGTTTCAGAAACACAAACCGATCTGATACGTACATCAAGCGGATTTGTGAAGTCGGGTGCAATTAGTAGCTATCTCTGAATAACTACGCCCGTAATTACACTTTAACCTGACACCTGAAAAAATATCTTCGGTACGAACTCTTTCCTAACATATGCCTCGAGCATAACATTAGGGAAAGTGAAGAGCCTCGTATAAAAGGATCAGTATTCAGTATCATTGGAAGTATGATATGATCAGTACTTCTTTGTTTTCAAAGTAATTTAAAATACATTTTTTTTTTTTTTTTTTTTATCAGAACATATTGAAAAGATAAGTTACATACGATAAAAAAGAAGAATAATCTTATTGTAGTCCTGCATTATGAATTATATCGGTAAACACCGTCAACACTGGAACTTACTTGAATTAAATGGAAATATAATATTTGATTATAAATATACATAAAAAATATAGCGTGAACTTCCTTCTGTGTTGTATCGATACTGTCTTTATTATTTAGCCCAACATTTTCAGTTCGTATCATTTGACATAATTTGGTAAGGGTAATTCGAATCAACACTGCAGTAGGACGTTCCAGCCGAATTGCAGTCGGTACATTGCAAAATAGCAACGCGATCTGTATTTGAGTCACCAACACGATTTCATAATGACACTCGCTCCCTTCAGTTATCCGATATATGTCCATGATCAGTTGCATTCCATGTACTGTAATTATTTGCTGTTGTTTTCGTTGAAGGGTTTAGCGCCTCTTGCAGCACAAGATAGGCTGTCCTTGGCGGTCAGTATAACTGGTGGATGAATAACCTTGAAAACACAGGGAAGAACCACCGACCCACGAGAAGCTATTGGCAGGCTTTCTCACGTACCCACGTTAGCCGAGTCTGAGACTCGAACCCACGCAGACAGATGAGGTGACAATGATCCGGAACGGTGAGCGCTTTAAACCACTCGCCCACTCGGGGCCCCTTAATTACTTGCAACAAAGTGTCCAAAATCAACCAGGTAAATTGTTAATGTTCACACTAAAAACTGAGCCTGTTTGAAAAGCAAGCGAAATAACTGACGTTAATATCTCGGTCCCAATGTCCACTGTCGCCAACAACCGCATTTCATCTGGAGTGAATTCAATAGATGTTTAAAACTCATTAAGTGTAGCAAAATCCTTTAAATAATACAGGCAAAATGGGATTGGTCTCCTTCCTTCCCTCACCCAAAGATATAAATAACTTAATCCAGGATTAATACATTTTAATCTTTTATTTAATATCAAAATAATTACTAATTTTGACACATATTGACAGCAGTAACAATAGAGATCTTTATCATATGACAATAAGGAACAAATATCCAGCAATCATCGCTTTGTCCTTGATGGGAAAGAAAAGAAAATGTACAGTGTTTGATGACTGTTATTGTATGAAATTTACAATATAGGAAGAAAACCAAGCACATACCTTTTTGTAAAATGGGGTGAATAATAAACATTATTAATATATCAGTAGCAGTTACATTAGTATTAGTGGTAAGATAAGTAGTATCACCAATAGTGTTAATAAATGTCTATTGTTACCGGAATCACAAGCTGAGTATAAATCTGCCCATAATATCAAGTATTTCAAAAAATAGCATTACTGGAATTAAACTTTAGGCAGCGTATATAATACATATTCGTACTTACATATATATACATACATATACATGCATACATATATACATATATATGTATACACAAACATATATACATAGATACATGTATACATACAACGAATTATACATATATAAATATTATAAATATGTAAATATATAACGAATGGTCTGAGTCAACCATCACGGTTAGTCAATGACCAAATCACTTTACTAAAAATGTTTTGTCTCAACATTGAATTAACAACCTGTGTTGCTTAAAGCAACAAACGAAACCAAACCAAAGTAAAACTATCAAAACTCGCCTATGCTGACGTCCTTTATGTGGAAAATGTAAGCTGCTTTCATGATAAAATGATTAAAAACATCTACAGTTTCACTCTCAGTGATGAACTTGATATCATGCCCAATTTGCAAGTCGCAGTCATGCTGAACTGATTTTAATAATTTCACAACAATGTGGCAGTCCGTAATGTACAGCCATAATCCTGAAAGAACATACTGCAATATTAACAAATTTACGTACATATGCATGGCATGAAATAATTAATCAATCCTGCATTTGTGATCAACCCACTTTATCATTTCCTTCTTGAAGACTTGTCACAGAACGGAGGAATGGATGGTTGCAATGCTACTTATGGAGAACATAGCCACAACACAGAAAAATATGATTTAGTTAGATGCTTATGATGAATAACAAAAGTATATTCCACAATAATATGAAAATAAGTAACGGTAGTTAAATCGTTCTTAAATATTGTCTTTTCTTAAAGTTATTAAGAGTACTTATGTTCACTGATACTTCTGCACTTAACAAATATTCACTGAATATACACCCTCCAATGGCGCATTTACTGGATTGGTACGTCCTCCAATGGCTCCCAAATTGTGTAGGTGCCCCTTGCTATGGCTTATCCACTGTGTAATGAATTATACGTTACTTGTGACTGGGCCTCCCATCTCCCGACGTTCTTAAAACGTCCCGGGTTTGTCCGCCCTTGTGGCAGAATTCCTGGCTGGCACAACACCCCTCAGCAGTCTCTCAAACTATTCCTAACTATGCGGTTCATGTGACTGCGGCTCCTTTGTCTCGGGAGCCCCGAGTGGCCGAGTGGTCTAAAGCGCTCTCCGTTACGGATCACTGCCATCTCACCTCTGTCTGCGTGGGTTCGAGTCTCGGATTCGGCGAATGTGGATATGTGAGAAAGCTTGCCAGTAGCTTCTCGTGGGTCGGTGGTTCTTTCCGAGGATTTCCCGGTTTCTTCCTCCACCATTAATACTGGCCACCATGTATAGCCTATCGTGTTCTGAAAAATGGTGTTAAGCCCTATAACAACAACAACAACAACAAAATCCTTTGTCTCGACGTTCTTAGGACGTCCCGGGTTGTCCGCCCTTGGTGCAGGATTTCCCTGTCTAGCACGGTCTTCCGTTATCAGTCTCAACCCGGCCTTATGTCCTTACGGTTGGAAGCGGCTACAAAACTAAAGTCGTTTTGAGTCATATTTTAAGGTTAATTTATACATTACATAGAGTGACTTATCCACAGCACAGTGCCCTTGTGCTCTGTTTTATTTCCAGTGCTCTTTTAGGTCACGGTTACAATTTACTTTTATCTCTCTGCACTAAACGAAAACAAACCTAACATTGTATGAATGCAAGATAATGTAAATATGAAATATTTACGTTGCAGCTGATCTATAGAAGTATATTACAACATAAAAGCATAGTATATTCAATGTACTAGCGTTGCATACTTGAATATGAATTACACTAAATATATATGTCAAACATTATGGTTGTAGGATATAAACAATGACTTGTACTAATAAATATGTAAGTAGTGAAAAACAATCTACTAGTATGAGTTGTAATAAATAAAATAGAATCCTCAAAGCGAAGCGCTACACCTATTCTATATTTAAAAAAATACAAATAGAAACTGTACCTCCCAACTGTACAATTCCCAGTGGCACCACTTTTCCCGATATTATTCAAAATAAAAATAAAAAAGAAATGCTCTACAGTAATCTGGCTGCTGTAAATGTTTAGGTTGTTGCTCCTGTCCAAAGAAATTGTGCGTGTTACTGCCGAAGTTTTACATTGCATATGGTCATTTTATACAGACCCATTGCAGGTATCATGAAGTGCACGAGCTTCTCGCCTAGTGGGAACTATTAAGCCACTATCACAATCATATTACTTACATAAGTTTGCGTTCTACAGTTAACATCGCACAGCACAGTCAACTTCACATCATATAGTATTAGGTCTTTATTATACTAAGGATCTATACTTATTTCATGCATTGTTACGTATATGTGATTTAATTTCTTGTGTGTCAGTTTTAAATTTCTTTTTTATTTCTATTTTTATTTCATTGCATGTTATTGTAATGATTACTTTATTCACTGGAATTAACATCTCTTCCAGAAAATGCAGTTCAGTTCTTTTTAGCCTGATTAATACGCAGTAGTGTTGCTACATTGTATTTTTAGCTAACCTAGTTCCTGACCTTGATTCAGAATTGGTAAACACAGACTGAAAATCATTGGTCGTAATCAAGGTCATACTTGGCTTCCGTGGCAACACTATTGTAAACATATTTTGTTAAAAATGTTTGAATCTTAAAGTAATATTCGTTCAGTACAATCGAACCTATAAATAGCATACGTGCTAATTGACATATTATTTTACTGCGTTGTTCGGATTAAGTGATCACGTGACCCATCACATAGTCTAAACAGCGTTTCAGTTAAGGGTTAAAACATATATTTGGCAGTGGATTTTTTCAGTCGTAAATTAATACCTACGGAGCTCAGAGGTGTTTTGTGTCGTGACCAGTTAGAGTCAGAGTTTTTTATTTAAAATAATGTATTCACCCTGAAAAATACTTGTCTTCATAAAAATTCTTGGACAAGGACATTTATTGGAAATTATTCGGAATTCTAAAGACGAAATATTATTTTTGATTCATAAAATTCAACAACGAACTGTTGACGCAGCAACACAGGAAAGGATATGGAAGACGTCATCGCCTGCCATCTTGGAACTTCATTGGGATTCGAACTTTGATTCAATTAGAACTTTTTAGTGATACGACTTATATTTTTAAATTCTATTATTAATTTTTGGATTAGATTCACAAACTATAGGTCATCTTTCATATATTTACCTTATTTTTAACCGCTCCGGTGGCCTAGTGGTTAGAGCGTCCGCCTCGGATGCGGGAGGTCGTGGGTTCGATCCCCGGTCGAGTCATACCAAAGACTTACAAAAATGGTACTAACAGCTGCCTCGCTTGGCGCTCAGCTTTAAGAGGTTAGTGTTAGGACTGGTCGGCCTGGTGTCAGGATAATGTGACTAGGTCAGACATCATGCTACATGTCTGCGGCATCATGCCCCAGTGCTAGACATCATTATAAAACTGCCACGTTAAAAATCATAATCACATCACATCACACCTTATTTTCAAGGGAAATAAAGTATTTTTGTTAAATGTTACAAAGCTTGTTGGCTTCATTCTTTTCTTTATTTCTTTGTTCGAGACTAGACACGTAACAGCATAAATAAGAGAAGCGACTAACTTTAAGTCAATCTGTGACAAAGACAGCTTTCGTTTTTACTTTAGCATAAAATTAGAGAGATACTTCAGCTGCAAAGTACATATAAGTCAGTCTTCTTTGTCAAAAGTTTTGTTGTAAAATATACCAATGCATTACATGCTGCAGTACTGCGAAACTGATTTTGATAATTTCGTAACAATTCAGCGTCCCAGAATATACATCCGTAAGGTTGAAAGAACATACTGCAGTCATAACAAATTTACATACATATGCATGACAGGAAAGAATCAACCAATGCTGCATTTGTGAACAACAAACTTTATTATTTCAATCTTGAATACAATTTTTTTTTTTATTTTTACTTTGATATCAAGTGGGAAAGATATTACAGCTGAAAAGAAAACACATTTTATAATTTTCTTAAAACGTTTTGTTGTAAAAATGACCAATATATTACCTTATTAGCTGTAATCTTTAATGAAAAAATCGAATTGTGCTAGCAAAATACCATTTCAGAACTATCCAATTCTATGCCTTTCAAGTACTAATCCCACACGAATATATGTTTAGGCAGCTGCGTGAACAGTCCAACCTTGTGACATCCTGGTGTATCCACTTAAAACGGTACGCGATTTATTGTATTATTCCTTTAAAGCATTTCAATCTATGTTACCCACATCTGTTGATAAGCTATTCAGGTTTGGAAACTAAAACAAAAATTAATAATTTTCAACAGCGGAAGAGCTACTAAGAAATATATGCAACATTAGTAGGGTAACCTGAACACATATTAAAATGACTTAGGTAGGAGTATATTACAAAATGTTTAGTACAGTACACATGCTTACTTATATCTGGGTATCATTATTGAACAGTTAGATAGTCTTTTCGTAGCACCAAATCCACTTTTATACCTAATATTACCACATTTATTCTACATTCTTGAATGTGGAAAGTATCAAACATTTCATACTACCAATGCTGCTACTACTACTACTACTACTACTACTACTACTACTACTACTACTACTACTACTAATAATAATAATAATAATAATAAATTTATATCATTAAGTGGTCATGATTATCACTTAGAATTTGTACAAGACTTGTGAAGTGATCTCCGAATGTTGAAACTAATTAAATGTTTATGTTGATTTGCCAAAGAGGTAAATAATCAACTTTCCATCATACATATATATATATATATATATATATATATATATATATATATATATATATATATATATATATATATATATATATATATATATATATATATATATATATATATATATATATATATATATATATATATATATATATATATATATATATATATATATATAAGTAAACGTTGCTGTAACTTATATTAATGCATGGCACCTGAATTATACAAGAACCAGAGAGAAAAGCAGCATTTGAACGTAGAGGATTTGTGTAAAAGAGTTACTACGGTGATGTTCTTCGAATACCTAACGTTCATGATTTCACCTTAAAGTGTAATATTTTAACAGATGTACGCGGGGGGAGGGACCTAACAATCTGATAACATCTGACTCCCCTACTTGGCTTCTATACTGAAATGAAGTAAAAGTGCGAATATCCATAAGGAAAAAGGAATATGTCGATTTTCCGTTATACACAATTGGTAAAAAGATTAATAATGTTTAAAAGTTGTGATTTTTAAGTGTTTGTTTTGGTGAATTTGTAACTATGGTTAGAAGTCCCTACCTGTACAGTAATAGTAAAATTGTTGGAATAGTAAATGATTGATTCAAATCACTAATATTACATCAGGAATGTAAACGAATTCAAACAGTAAGAAATAATTCATAAGCGTATTCATTATGAAAAAAACTGTGAAGTAGCATATTGTTATTAACATATACTCGATATTTTCGATTAATGATTGTACAGGAATATATTAATTTACTGTGTAACCTATGATCAGATAACGACTGCTATAAAAGCTCTTTAAAGAAGACAGCATGAGTGATCTCTCTTCTGAGACCAGTTATAACACTGGACGCACCATGTTGTATGCGTTCTGGACAATTCAATCGCTCCTAGGAGATTTTTCAACACACATTATCACAATATTCCAACACTGACGAAAAACATTTTTACATATTGTTGTTATCTTATTTATTTTATACAAATATAATTCCATTTTTGAGTTTTGTCCTTCTGAGATCATTAAATACACCTGCTGCCTCAGATACAATAATGTCAATATAGCTTCCCATTTTGAGTGCGATTTAAGTTATACCAAAGTGATTTGAACTCTTCTGGGTGTACATGAATCATCCAACAACCTATTCAAGTAGTATGACCACAATTGATTTATTCTTCCCAGCAGACATACCACCATTAGCCTTGACTAATCGAGTGCATACAGTGCAATTTTACAAGAGATGTATGTGCATGTTGAATTAATATTTAGAATATCTGCATCCACTTACACGTCAGTGATAAATGAAAGACATAAAACGTATTAAGTTATGCAGGTTTTTATTCCAATTTTACCTTCATAATTGATATTTCAATACAAATGTTTGTTTTCGGACATGTTCATGTTGGAGACAATGAATATACATCACATTGTCTACGTCAGTGTCACCAGATGCAACACTTTCCTTCCTTGTCTAATTCTGTGTTCACAGATCGTCTGTAAAAGAAAGAAACAAATATTGACAGATAAGTACAAAATGATACTATAATCATATTATTTTGATTCTTGGCAGATGAATCGCAAAACATATAACTCTAAAATTGTTCTAGTCTCATTCAGCCTTTATCTGTGAAGAAGAAAGATAACGGTAGAATATAGAATACACAGAACAGCAAGGGACATGTCATTCTCATCCAGGCGATTTTGCAAATTAGAATAATATAAGAATAAATGTAATGACAAAATCAAACGGAAGGAAAAACATTGCCGTTCGTGGATATCAATATCAAATGAGGTTGTAAAAACAACCTTTCCAGTCAGGAAGAAAATGAGCAATTCATTAACTATGGCGTTTGATA
Source organism: Megalonaias nervosa (assembly GCA_016617855.1). NCBI lineage: Eukaryota > Metazoa > Mollusca > Bivalvia > Unionida > Unionidae > Megalonaias > Megalonaias nervosa. The sequence goes on from JAECUM010060066.1 coordinate 12,830, forward strand.
TTGACAAGCAATATGAATGAAAAAAATAATAGTATTAAAGTTGTAGCATACGCAGTGCAAACTTTCTAATATCATGAAAGCTACCATAGTTATAAACCTTGCAAAGAATGCAGAGGTCTAAACATTAATTTTCGTATACTTATATACCAGTTCTAATTCCTTATAACAACAAAAAAGTCATGAGGAATTTAACAGGAAACACATTTAATTTATCAAATGCGACAACAAGAAGATTTACTAGATAGTAAAATCGTACATTAGATAAAATAACAAAATTGGAAAGAGACACAATATCACCTATTGACAAATATGTTTACAAATTTCATGGGTCGCCTCCATCTAGCTAAATGATCAGAGAAATTTAGTAATTTTCATTAGCATTGATCTTTGGGTTATTTTTAACGCAAACATACAGTCAATTGTTGTCTATATTATCGACATTTTCAATATCACTGACTTCACACTAATGATAATATATTAGAAAACATAATGTGCAGCAGAAATGTCATATCTTCAGCAAGATCTGACAGACATATCGTTATCGGTATCATGTCAATTTCGTATTTGTTCGACACGCCCTTTTCATTGAGCAAGTCAAACAGACCAGCAACATAAAAGATGGTAGTGTACGTGCATAGACCATGACAGGTATTGCAGTAATAAAGGAGAATATTATAGTATATGTAATCTCACCCTCTTCGGCAGACTTCTTTGCAGCTGCCATGTTTCTTCCAGGTGCAACTTTGAAAAGGGGAACCTCCTGTAATTTTATTGTAGAATGGTAGATTAATACCAATGCAACGATAAACACGTTTTCTAGAATCGTACAACTTTAAATATTTTAAACTATAGCAACCAGACAAAAGCAATAATTACTACTGCAACTACAATTTCGGATTCCAGATAGCACATTTAAGAGAGAGTAACAGTGACACAATGTAATAAAGCTGTTGCTGATGTTAATGTTTCTATTTATTATTATATAGATGACGTATGTTCTGCTATGCTTTCTGATGACGTAGTCTAACTATTTATTGACGTTCAAGATGTCTGAAATTCTACCTGTTTCCATAGGACAAACATTTTACAAAATGATGAAACAATTCGTGTAACCAAATGCGATTGGGATTATTGAAGATAATAAAAAGGGCATGTGTGCTTTTAATACATCATTCACTGCCTTCATGAGTTGGTTCATCTCGTCTATCTTCTCTTCGATGTCATTTTTGACAACTGTTTGAACTAGTCCCTTCTTCACAGGTGCATCTGCGAGAGAAAGAAGTAATGGTCATATATAATCAAAAACCACTGTGATAGTCAAATTATATCTCTTCATGGTAAATAAATCCTAAAACATATACCTCTAAAATTTTCAGAGTCTTTATAATTTAAGAAAAACACAACATTAAGATATATAATAAACAGCACAGCTATAGACCTGTAATTCTCATCCATGCGCATTTGAAAATTAGAGGAAAGATAAATATCAGAATCAAACAAAAGACAAAATCAAACGTAAAAAAATATATTCTATGTATGTATGTATGTATGTATGTATGTATGTATGTATGTATGTATGTATGTATGTATGTATGAATGTATGCATGCATGTATGTATGTATCTGTTGTATGTATGAGTGTACGCACATGCATGAATGCAGGTATGAATGTATTTCTGCATTCGTACAGGAACGCACACATGCCGAGGCGTACGTTCCTGCATGTATAGAATTAGGTGTTAGGTAGGTGGTAAGAAATGTATGTATGTATGTATGTATGTATGTATGTATGTAAGTATGTATGTATGTATGTATTAGTGTGTGTATGTATGTATTAGTGTGTGTACTCATTTATTTATTCATGCATGGGTTATTATATGTACTTATGGATTCATGGATGGATGGATGGATTGATGGATAGATTTAAATCTGTATTCATGTATGTATGTATGTGTGTGCATGTATGTCTTGATGTCGGTACGTAGGATATATGTTGATGTCTGTCTGGATGTACGTATGTGCGTCCGTGCGTATGTATATATGTATGTTTGCATGCGTGTATGCACAAATGTCATGTATGTTTGCATGTATGTATGCATGCGCGTATGTATGTATGTATGTAGCTGTCGTCCATATTATCGCCATTTTCAAGCTGACTTTTTTTATATACGTATGGATGTTTGTAATTGTCGTCTATATTATCGACATTTTCACTATCACTGGCTTCACAATAATGATAATATACTAGAAAATATCGTTTTTGCCAGAAATGTCATATGTTGAACGAGATCTGACATATATCTATATATAATTAAATGTATCATGTTCATTTCCTATTTGTTTCGCATGCCCTTTTGAGCTATTAAAGTCAAACAGACCAGCAACATGAAAGATGATAGTGTATGTACATACACCATGACAGGTATCGCAGGAAACAAGCGGAAGATTATAGCATATATATTCTTACCCTCTTCGGCAGACTTCTTTGCAATTTCTATATTTCTTCCAGGTGCATTTTTGGCAAGGGGAACTTCCTGTAATTTCCAGGAAAATGACAGCTTAATAACAGTACAAAGAGAAACACATATTCTAAAAATGTACAAATTTAAATATTTTAAACTACAGCAACCAGACAAAAACAATAATTACTACTGCTACTACTATTGCTGATTCCTGATAACAAATCTAAGCCAGAGTACCAATAATACAATGTAATAAAGCTGTTGTTGATGTCAATGTTTCTACTTATGATTATGTAGATGACGTATGTTCTGCTATGCTTTCTGAAGACGCAGTTTCCCTATGTATTGATGTTCACGATTTCTCAAATTCTACTTGTTTCCATAGGACAAACATTGTAAAACATGATGAACCAATGCATGTAAACAAATGCGATCGTGATGATTGATGATAATTAAAAGTGCGTGTGTGTTTTTAATACCTCAATCACTGCCTTCATGAGTTGGTTCATCGCGTCTACCTTCTCCTCGATGTCATTTTGGGCACCTCTTTTACCTTGTCTTTTTTTCTCATCTGCATCTGCAATAGAAAAAGTAATATTGATATATAATTACAAAACACTTTTATAGGCATATTATAACGATGTAAGGCAAATCAATTCTAAAACATATACCTCTAAAACTGTCAAAGTCTCTTTCACCCTTTATACTTTAAGAAAATCACAACAGTAAGATACATAATAAACATCACAGCCCCGGACCTGCCATTTTCATTCTAGCACATTTGAAAATTAGAGACAAGATAAATATCAAACTAAAACAAAGGTGAACATGAAAAGGAATGAATGTATGCATGCATACATGTATGTATGTATGTATGTATGTATGTATGTATGTATGTATGTATGTATGTATGTATGTATGTATGTATGCATGTATGTATGTAGGTAGGTAGGTAGGTAGGTAGCTATGCATTAAATCATGAATAACTATGCACGTATGTAAGCATGAATGTAAGTATGTACGTATGTATACGTGTGTGTGTGCACATGCAAGAATGCAGGTATGAATGTACTTCTGCATTCGTACACGCACGCACATATGGGCATCCGGAAGTTCTTGTATGTATGCAATAAGGTGCTCAGTAGGTAGTAAGGACTGTATGTATGTATGTATGTATATATGTATGTATGCATGTATGTATGTATGTATGTATGTATGTATGTATGTATGTACGTATGTATGTATGTATGCAAATATGTACGTATATATGTAATTGTCGTCTATACTTCCGCCATTTTCAGTCTCAGTTTCTTACAATAAGTACAATATTTTGGGGAACATCTCATGTTACACAGAAATAGCATTGGTTCTTCATGAGCTGGTCGATCTATCGTTATATATATCAAACCCATTTGCATGTGTGTTGCACGTGCCGTTTTTATTTTGCACTGTCAAATAACTGCAGCAACATGAAAGATCGTAGTGCATGTATATACACCATGAATGTTATTGAATGAAATAAGCGGACTATTATAGAATACATAATCTTACACTCTTCGGCAGACTTCTTTGCAGCTGCTATGTTCCTTCCAGGTGCAATTTCAGCATTGTCAACATCCTGTAATTTACAGTAGAATGGCAGCTTAATAACAATGAAATGAGAAACAAAGTTTCTAAAACATAACGAATATACATATTTTCAACAGCAGCAACAGCAACAACAGTAATTCCTACTGCTACTACGGATTGTATTCCAGATAGCAAAATAAGACAGATTAACAAAGAAACAATATATTATAGTTGTTGTTAATGTTGATGATAATGCTTATGGTCCTGACGACGATGTCTTTTTTCTGATGTGCCATAAAATGACGCAGTATAACTATTTCGTGATGTTCAATATTTCTGAAATCCTAGATGTTTTCATAGGACAAACATTGTACAAAGCGATGAAACAATGCGATCAACTAAATGTGATCGGGATAATTGAAGATAATGAAAGTATATTTGCCATTTTAATACCTCCGTCATTGTCTTCATAAGTTGGTCCATTTCTTCTATCTTCCCTTCCAGGCGATTTTCGTCACTTTTTATGGTGCCACACATAACCAATGGCAACAGGATGACAAAGATGACGATAGAGACGGAAAGTATGTCACGTGGCATCTACGATGAAAAGATACAACGATGTCATACATTACTTAGACAAGACGGCAACATATGCATGATTAGAAAAACAGGAGAATGGTCAGATTATGATGTCAGGAAATAAAGATGACTTATTTCAATTAATGTTGTTTTCCACACACAGCCACAATTTCATTATCAAAATTAACTGAGCAATACACAACTTAATATGAAATGTTAATTATGTTTGAAATCTGTAGAACGAAGTTACAAATCACTATCGTATTGACCTATATGTGTTCCATATGCCACATTTTTCAAACTGGATAAGGAAAACGCCAATACTAAAATAAGCGAACTTTTATCCCATCTTATTTTCCGACATAAACAAGCGGAGTACAATGCTTCAATAGTGATACATCCTTTCATTGGCAAGAGTATTATGGTACAAGTGTCAGTTCTTATATTAGCAAATATTAAGGTACAAATGTCAATGCAGTAACAAATGTCTCACACGGTTTGTAAAGCAGCTGTGACGATATCTAACCAAAACGATTGTAAGGAAGTGTATGAAATGCTCAGAATCGTAGTAGTTCATGGAAACAATATTGATTATATTATAGTTTGCTTATTGCAAGTGTGCATCTTATTTTTGGCGCCCGTAAATTGTCACTAACTTAGTAAGTCTATGATTTCATGCTGAAAATCTAAAGGTTTCTTGTGCGCTGTTTATCATGATATTTTCCTTTTTGCATTATGCTAACATCTTATTTCATCGTTGTTCAGATACTTGAAAAAAAATTCACAATTGTGCAAGTATGAGATATGTATAAAATAAATGAAAGTAACTCTCAATACAGTATTATGATACAAATTACTCGAAATGTAATTAATGAATTTTGTTTCAAATGTGCTCAGTCTGGCAAATAAAATCAAACTCTTGTGGTTACTTTGTGTATATATACTGGGTGTTTCTCCTATGTTTGAAGATAATTTAAATATCGTCCATATTGTGTAAAGATTACACATGCTTGCACGTCATCATTATCAGGTTGACCTCAACATATGATCTAAATTATTATAGATAAGTTTTGCAGACGTTGAAAAATATTTGATGGACATTATTCAAACCGAGAACTATCTGCTGTTTTTGTGGTATGATGTATGCCATCCTGGTCCCCCAAAACACGGATAATATTAATCGTTCTGAAAAATCCATTATTTACAAATCAAATGTTGAATACACACTGGTACAAAATATTGATACTCATACGAGAAATAGTTGAGAATATTATTTTCAATCTAGAATAAGGTAATCATCGTCTGCAGACGACAATTTGACGGTGTAAACAACATATCCAACCACTTGAATCATATATCAGTACTTACCCTTATATAATGTACTATTCTATAGATGTTCTCATTAATACCATGCTTGTGAAAATGAAGAAAATAACGTGTTTCCATACAGCCTGGGTTCCTTCGCATGATGAAATGGGCGGGACTAGTTAAACACTGTACGATTTTGAACATCTGTTGCACACGATACGATCCTGCCTTCATTCATTACACATAACTATCGGTGTTTTCTCTTCTCTGTCTATTTCGATACTTGAGTACAATACGTGAAGCACAGGAATCAAATAAAGTCATGATATTTTCCTATATCAGTAAATGTTAGTAATGCCTTAGATAGAAAACATGATGAGGTAGAACGTTTGACTAGTAAGAGATACATTTTGTACTTTGAGAATAACTACTACAAAAAGATATTCATTAGTATATTAAATATGTTGAACAGACAGTACGATTATACTAAAGCTGATTTTGCTCACCTTGAGAACGGCTACCTTTGCAGTGTCAAGGAAAAGAGTATATCTTCTAAACCGCAGACGGCTTTTGTGAATTGGTCTGAATCAGTCTTATATAGAGACTCTACTTCATTGGTGGGCGTGTTCATAGTCTACTGGCCAGTCAAATACTTTGAGATCACACCCAGATAGCGAAGAATGTAGGAGCTATCCAATAGTTTCCCAGACGACAGGTGAAATTGAAACAAAATTGTGACCACGTAGCTATAATGATTAAGCAAATAACAATAT
>JAECUM010060068.1:0-16679 GCA_016617855.1 Megalonaias nervosa
GCTTGCTGTATATATATATATATATATATATGTGTGTGTGTGTGTGTGTGTGTGTGTGTGTGTGTGTGTGTGTAATAATGTAATAATTTCCCTCTAGCAGCTCAATTTGATTTGCAGGCATACAGCATACAAACAGTAGTTATAATATTTTGCCCAAAACTTGCATCACTTCTGGTTAAACATAGGCAAATATATAGGGCTATTAAATGGTTAGATATTGTTATTTTTTTTTTTCCTTGCTGATGGTTACTAAAGTTATGGCTCAAACAGTTATATTGAATCCTGGGTTTGGCAATTTTTCCATCACTTTTCACCATTAACCGAAACATGGCTAAGTATCATGCAAGTTTTGTTTTACTATACCATAAGCATGGGTACTCTGAAAAATCATGGTCTCAGTGGCTACACTACATGTGTGTCAAGAAAACAAGACGCCAATGCAGATACGAGATTGCTCATCTGCCTGATATCCGAAGAGTAGCAAGAAGGGAGAGCAGTTGGTCAGGATATATGGGGTAGCAGGATGGATTTTTTTTTGTGAAACATCTTCCAGTGTTGATGATTGCATGTGTTATTAAAAAGTTTTAATTCCAGCTTTTTCTAGGTGTTTTAGTTTTGCTGTATTCCGAGTGCTTTCTACCAAATTTGGTTAGATTATGTTTCGTTACTGTTAGTAGCTACAGCGACATTTGATGGTTGATTGGAATGCATTGCATGGATGTGAAAATCCTTAAAGACAGAACTGTATCAACATGTTTCCTTAAATTAAATTTCGCGGATTTTGAGAAGAAATTATTTAAAGCTGTTCTTGTTTTTGCTTCTTTTTATTTTGGCCATATTTCCATTATTTATACAACTTGAAGGGTCGTTATACCGGGATGCCCTGTATATAATTGATCAAATAACACCTGCAAGCTTACGGCTTTATGGCCAGGTGACAAATCTGAGTAAAGTAGCAAACTGAATAAAAGATTTATGTTATATTTTACTCTTTTTCTATGCATATTTGGTACTAATAGTGTTTTTGAAATAGAGTATGCCATAACGTCATCGGAAACCAGCAAATAACATCTCCCTAACAGGATTGTACTTACCAGGTGTGAATGCTTGGTTACCAGAGTTTTCATAGTAGTATCTATCTCCCTTTTTCAAGGCTTCGAATTGCTTGGCAATAATACAGGCAAACGTTGGCCCAATCTTTCCTCCAGTAACAGGTTTCTCAGAAACTCCCGCCGAGAACAGGTCGATGTCAAATGAGTTCCTTGATAAACGAATTATTAATAAAATCAACTTAGATTAACTTTCATGGTCATTTGAGTTTGCAGTGTTTAATATTTACTGTCGTATTCATCTAACGGACATGCATAAAATGCAGATAGTTTGTAGTAGCTCTTGCCAATTCAAAAGAGAAAGTTATTTTTCATGCTAGAAGTTAAGTTTAACCTTTCTTTAAATATGTCTCTAATAAAAAATAGTATAATGTATGACAGCTTACCTTTCAGAGCTCTGTTGTTATGCCTAAAGAAAACAATTGTATTGTTTCAATGTGGAGAAGTTCCATCTCAAAACGAACTTCATGGAGACCTACATTGTTTATGGGTCAATAACACTTAACAGTGTTTCAATTTCTGTATTTCGTAATGTTTCATACTTAGTTACAACCTTCGAAATAATACATTATATGATCATGAGCAATTAAGTGTGAAATCTGAAGTATAGAAAATGTAGCAAACCTTTTACTAAAAGTATACCAATTTTAAAATGTCAACCTATCTTAGTCGTTTATTTCATTCTCAAGCTGACTTACTTGTAGATTGCCTTGAGTGCACCCCAAACAGCGGGATCGTGGACGTTGATGTCGACGTCACATATTGCCTTCATAAGAAGATAGCCTGGAATGCCATGATCCCTTCCCCTCTGGATGTTAATGGCCGCCAAGTCAGCACCAAACCCGGGCTGAGACTCAAATAAATGTCGGGTAAGCTGGGTACTTAAGCGGTCATCAACCTGTGTAATTGTAATCTTGATCACATAGAGTTCCAAGATAAATTAAAATTCATGCATTTCTTCGAATAAGACAACCGAGAGTCAAGATTCAGACAATTATTTCTATATTGGGAAGTCCTCGTCACATGGAAAACTGGGTTTTGAAAAGTACTTGTTAAGCTTCGAAACCGCTTGCTTTTGCTTGTTGTGTGTTTAATATGACTCAAATTGCAGGGAATAAAAGCTAAAAAAATGTTCTAAGTTTTTGTAACCTCTTGATATGGGGCTTATTGTTTTAGAAAGCACTTTTCAAGGAAAGATACTGCAAAATTTAAGCTAGATATAACTGCCTACCACCCTATACATAACAGCCTACAACCGTAGACATAGCTGCCTACAACCCTAAAAATAAATGCATGTAACGTTACACATAGATGCTTGTAACCCTAACTATATCTGCCTGTACATATATTAACCCTAGACATAGCTGCCTGTACATATATTAACCCTAGACATAGCTGCCTGTACATATATTAACCCTAGACATAGCTGCCTGTAACTGTAAAAGGAACAAATCTAGAGTACGGACACATTGAAATTATGATGGGACACAGTAATCTGTATATTAATGGCCTTGAAAGAAGAGATTAAGTTCTACAGAAACTCTTAGTATCTTGTGGTCAAATCTAGTGTGCTTAACAAGCAAAGGATTCAATGTAAATGTCAGTTACGTTGATATATTTATACTACGGTGTCAGCTCGGTTTACAGAAAAAAATTATACTTTTAGAGGAGGGTATTCAAATTCAAGGTCAATGTTGTTTTTTTTTTTACGAAGAAATGTTGTAATAACGACACAAATGTACGAATGGTGTGGGAATTATTAAATATTCCTTCAATCAGACTAGAGCTATTATTTTTTTTTTTTTTCATTCAGTGGCTTTGCGTTTTGTACGGAAATAAACTTACCTATTTCAAAAGATGCCAAGGAGCTATCAACGACTCAGTTTTTCTTACATGATTTAACAGCAAGTATTATTTAATTTGGTGACATTTTGCAAGGGCACGAACGATTGCAACATCCTGTTACATCTCCTGCGTATATAATCGTGTACGTACGTTCGTGTGTGGCCTCCATTGATGATGTCCAGTATAGGTTTAGAGTTCCTTCTGTAACTCTCACTCACGGACTCAAAACATTTATTTCAAAAGGATGTTACAGTGTGGTGATATGTTTATTGTTTATACGTGTAAGGAATTATTTCTATAAGAACAGTTTGAAAAGTCAAAAGACAAAATTGCATGATAATGGGGTTACGTTTGATGTTTTAAGGCACAGCAAGTAAGCAAAATTTGGAATAAAATGCCTTGCCCAAGTACACACCACGGCAGCCAATTCGGACTGCTGAGAGGGCAGAATTCGAATCAAAACCCTTTCGGCTGAGAGACCAGCACGCTAAGATTTCAGCCACATCAGCAACAGCAGGTCGAAAATTTACTGCAAAACTACTATAACATAATGTACAGGGGCATGTGATAAATGTACGTGTGACATAGGCTTGACTTACATACATATGAGTACGGAACTTGAACAATATTTGAATCGATATGTTTTATTTTAATTTATTATTACTTCATCAAAATGAAAATGTCATCACTCGTAAAGGGGATTAACTTTCACTAGGTGTAAAAAATCATATTCTATCACAATATAGTGTGGTAGGTTAACGTATAAATGATTAATGAAGAAATGAGAAAGATGCGTGATCATAGGATCATCTGACAATCATGATTTCTATAGCGTTTGACCGACCGTGTAAGAGACTTGGGCTACAATTCACTCGAAGGAAATTAATTCTTTTAAACCAAATTCCTCTAAACATACATCAGATAGTTGAATTCTCGCTAATCGTTCTTGTAAAGAAATGTAGTGTGACACCATATTTGAAATTTCATAATCCCGAATTACTGATGCAAGATGAAATTGGGAAAACAAGTGTACAATGTCGTTCCGATCTTGTTTGTTCCTCTAGTGATTCAATTAATTATAATTATACTCCATCTTCCTAACTCAAGACCCTTAACGTTTTATATATAGGAATATTAAGTTCAAACACCATTTTGCATATTTTCTATCTTACAAAATAAGACCTTGATTGACCTCAACAAGCACTGACGATTGATTTGACACGAAATGGAGTCATGCAAAGGGAAAAAAATCGGAAGCTTGATTGTGAGTTCCTTACCTTTTGAGAATACGAGTCTGTGAGACCTTTAATTATGCCATCAACTCCTCCAGTTGTGTGATACAGTAAAGCAGGGTTGAGGAAAACATCTTTGAACATGCGATCTCCGCCATTGCCGTTGTACTTCAGCGAATCGTGGACCATACTGTGACCAAATCTGAAGGCGGAAGCAGCAAATTCATTCCTACTGGCTGGGTTTACAGTGCTGTCATACCCATTAAAGTAGCCGCTTGTGAGAGGGTTCAGGTCATATGAAGTCATGATGGCATCACCAAGGATTTCGGGAAGGTACTCTTTGTATGTTATATGCTGAAGCATGGCACTGACAATCTTTCTGGCTTCGTCGTACAGAATCTGGTCCGTCCAGTTGTTGTTCAGAGCTGCAAGTCCTGCAGCAATTCTATTGTGTTCCCTCATGAAGATTGTATGAAGTGAGCTAAGGGCTGGTTGCTGGTTGACTCGAATATCCCCTAAAAATTCATTTGTAAAACTTAAGTCATGAACGTGCAAAATGATTTCATTATTAGGCATTCGCTTGCTATGATGGCACGTTAACTGTTTATATTTTAGAAACTTTACTATGGTGTATAAAAAGTGGAATATCCAGCTGAGATCTATCCATATTTTTCACCATCGTCGAAAATCACCACGATAGATAAGTGGGTATTTACCTGCTAGGAAGCACTTCACATTGGCATTGGACGTGGGCAGAATGCAATTGGCTGCGTTTGCTGTGTCCTTTGGCAACAGATTTGGAATGTTGGGATCTGCTCCAGTTTTAAGTTTACCTGCACATGATAAAGAGATCATCTTCAGAAGTTCGGGAAAATAAATCTAAGCATACATTGAAGCTTGTAATTTGTGATTTTGCTTAGCACTTTAAGTACATCGTGAAACATAGAGAAATAAACAAAAATGCGGTACTGTATTTACTGATTGGCCAAATTAGCATTCCTGATTAAGGCCTGTCTATCCGATTGAGAAACTAGTGTCAGTTAGATTTGGAAGAGAATTACACGGAATAATCCTAAATTGTAAGAACAGCATTAACTTGTTTATAGCTCAAGAGTATATAGCCGGTTTAACAACAGCAAATAGACAGCTCTAGATTACAACCGGTTTGATAACAGTCTATAGACAGCTCTTCATTACAGCCGGTTTAATAACAGTCTATGGACAGCTCTAAATTACAGCCTATTTAATAACAGTTAATAGACATCTCTACATTACAACCGGTTTAATAACAGTCTGTACACTTATTATTCAATTATTGTGTGCACATCATACGTTTGTACTCAGCAGACACAGCTTTGTACTTGTGACAAAAGTGCAATGCAACAACCTCTTTGCAACCGCATGTGGAATATGCAAAGAAATTATTATTATTATTATTATTATTATTATTATTATTCACCTCCAGTGAATGCTCTAAGAGAGTTGCTGGTATTTGTGTCTGATCCGTAGATCTGGGACCCGTCGATGTAATGAGTATTTTGGTTTAATTGCTGCCTTTGTCCTGTACATAAAAAGAATAATTATGTGAAAATTAAGAATATATCATTCAATGCATAATGAAAGCCATATTTTAGTATTTTTGCTTCCTCCTTGTTTCATGGTTGGGTGGAATATATAAAAGTCTTCGAAGAATTAAGAACATTTTAACGTTTGAAGCTGGAATAACGTACATCAAGCTCGTGAAGATTTAAGACACACGCACACACACACACACATGCACACACACACATCTTTCTTTTTTCTAACTGGCTATATGATAAACGTACAAGCAGGAAATTAAGTGTTGATGAACCTGAGTGTGTGTTCCTCCTTGCCAATGTCACTGGAAAAACGGAAAACGTTATTTCAGTTTTACCAAAGTTAAATTAGACCAGGAGTTTTTCATGGATGTATGGTAGATATTGTTGCACTTCACATGGAATATACGTTCTTTGATTTTTAAGCTTGTGTGTGTGTGTGTGTGTGTGTGTGTGTGAAGCAAATACATGCTGAAAGTCAAGGGTCAAAATAAAAGTTGGTGTATCTACATAGTTACCTAGGCGACAATCCAGTTTTGGAGTCGGAAGGGCCCTGACGAAGTTCATGCATGTCCTGTTGAACTTTGAATAGTAGGGGTCATCTGTGGGGATCTGAATAGCAAAGCAGGGGTCCTCACTAGGAAAAAAGATATATGCCAATTATATGCATCTTTCATAGTCTTGAACAGACATTGTACTAATGCAATCAAACTGACTTAAGAGTTTATATTCTCCCATAACTACAACGCTATGAAGCATGAATGATTTAGTTTTTGTCGGAGCACACACACACACACACACACACACACACACACACACACACTGCGTCTGCATGAGTATCTACGTCTGCAGAGAGATGGAGATTCAGTTATTAATCAACTTTGTACAAATGCCACCTCAAGAACAATTCTACAATGACATAATAAAACATAACAAATATACATGGAAGATTTACTCGCATTGGTTTGCACTGTATTATATATCCGATATGTCAGATGAAAGAAAGAAACATAAATATCTCGTATTTGGATCAATGTCTTTATCTGAGATACAAACGAATCCGCAAGTCAATCTTAATTCCGATTCCGTACAATGTAGAAAAATGCTCAGTTCAATTTATAAAATGGCTACAAAAAAATTAGCTATACCGTATAATACCTTGATGGTCTATTATTTCCGCAACAGTTAATGTTGGCTCCGTCGTGACCTGGAAATAAATACATACGAAACAAAAGTAAATACCTGTGGTTTTAAGAAGCTATGAAGCATAGCCTTTCTTAAACTCGGTGTTAGAGAAAGTTCAACAGAAAATTCGTGCTTTATGTTAACATATTTATATGTTCTAAAACTGTGCAATAATACCCTAACGACATGATCTTGTTATATTATAGCCTCTTTTGTACAAACTATAAGCACATTGCGGAATCTGAACATTAGCGTAATCTAGACCAAGCAGACTGACGGAAAAAGGAGAGAGAGAGAGAGAGAGAGAGAGAGAGAGAGAGAGAGAGAGATTTCGGTCTACAATGATCAAACACCATCAAACATATTGCAATGAAACAAGATAGGATTACATGGCGATTGTGCATTGAAGTACATCAAAATAATAAAGGGTATTTGAGGAGCATAGCTTTGTACGATATAAAACAAATTACTATTAAACCTTTATTTTACAGGAATATTGATTGAAAATGAATGTTATAGAAATTGAGGACGCTGTGAAAGGATTTTTTAAAATAATAAATCGGATGTATATAATAACATCCAGTGTCAAGAGAGTATGTTATAATTCACCAACTATAATGCGTTCTGAATTGAACATCTAATTCTGAAGGAAACGTTTTTAACATATTATGCATTGAAACCTATTTAATTCATTACACTGCATTTAAACTGTTGACTACTATTACTACTACTACTACTACTACTACTACTAGTAATAATAATAATAATAATAATAATAATAATAATAATAATAACAGCTGTGTACATTCTAGAACCGAAGATTCACAAGAAAAACTCCCCCTTCCATTTGAAGAATAGTTGAGACTTTGTAAATATATGCGACATTTAACAAAGAAATAACGGTACAGAATTGGCGTGATTTTTTCATTTAATTAACCAAATTCGCTCATCTTAGAATAGAGCCTACAATAATACCTGTGGACAAAGCATTCCGCTGAATATCGTGACTCAAAAATTGTCCGAATTCCATGGCCATGTGACTGAGATCTGGCATCAAGTGACCGATGAGGCTCGGCTGATGGAACTGTGAGCTGATCTTTCGCGCCAGGGGCAGAGGTCCTCCGGATATACTGGTTTGTCTCGGCTCATCAACACCTAGAATTGGACGTACCTGATTGTTAAATATTTTTTTCTCGTCCAGTTTTGCTTCGTTTGGTGGAAACTATAATTCAACCTTTAAACCTTAAACAAGCTTGGAATTGATTACGTACTGATTCATTTTAATCTTCACTCTTTTGTTCAATAAAATTTATTATCACAATGTATATATCTCGATACCGCATAACTGTTCACTAGTTTTAGAATACCAACTACAACCTGCCAAAAGGTGTAAGTAACAGAGTAAAGAAGTATGTGTCTCAACCTTCGGCAGTAGTGCCCTGTGTCCATCATCCACGTTGTGTAATCTTACATTACATCAATCATACTGGATAATATATTTTCATATATATTTTCTTTTTCCTATCTATAACAACCATTCCAGATACACTCTGAACATTATATAAATCTTTATACCAACGACTAGTTTCCATTAATTTTTATAAATGTGGGAAACACCACAAAAACAAAAACAAATCTGATAACCTTTCACCTTTGTCTTAAAACAATATCGGGCACTCTTAATCAGAAATCCGAAAATGATTCACATTAAATCAACTGATTTGTGTCCTTTACACATCCCTGATTAAGTTACATTACCTTATCCATCACTTCAAAGAAGGTTAAAGATCCATATTTCCGCAAATCATGCTGCAAAATCGGATTGATTGCGGAAGAAACATGCTTAATTACATATCGACTATTGAAATCAATATTTTGATAATTTATATTTCTTGGTCTATGTTGTCATTTCACTTTCTATTTTTGGGATCGATTATATTTTTCCCTATCGACTGGATATGTTGTTGGATTAAATGTTGATTGCTTTTGATGGATTATATTTGTGAAATGGATAACTTTCCATACCGTTGTCATAATGTGCTGGTATCATTCTCTCGAAAGGGGTAAACGATCGGCCCCAGAGTCCATTGTCCAAGTTATTGCAAGAGCCGTCTATGCTTCTGTACCGGGACGTTACAGCATGGCTACAGTCAGGAACATTTGAAAATGGACATTTCAGAATCGGTATTGGCCTGGATAATTGTTGTTCTATATTCTGTGCTGAAATATTGAGCCTGTGAAATGCAAAAGTGTGTAAATGTTAAAGCAAGAAAGAACTGTATAAGTTGGACAAAGTAACTGAAATCTATGAATCTTGTAAGAAAACTGCGGCAAGCATGTATGCATTTATTCATGTATTTAGGCCTTAATGGGTACATCATCACAGTGCTGGCTATATAATGCCTAACAAAACCTAGTTAGGAAAAATGGCAAATGCGATCACATTGCCCGAATCCCAAAAGAAAATCCCTCCAAAAGATAAAGGGTAAAGATTCTTCAAGATCCCCTCCAAAAGACATATGAAACAAAAATAAAGGCTAAGAGAGTTAAATCTAACAAGAAAAGCGACAAAATATATGCATTACTCGCAATCTTCAAAAAGTCTAGGAACTTGCCAGTTGGAACACCATTACTGGATGCATCTCTGTTAGTCACCTCTTGTCATACAGGAGGGTGCATCGGGCCTATTCTACATTTACGAATATGCAGGGGGATCCATACATGCACCTACTACTGTTAATGCACAGTGGACTCTGGCACTCCGATTATTATTAAAGTGAAAGCGGGATAAATATTTTGTACCCAGCCATTATATTCAAAATAAATATGTGCCCACAAAAATTCAGAATTCAGTTATAAACAAAATGAAAAATGCTGTACAATAGTTTATTATTCATGATGAAAATACAAACTATAATTGCAACTGATAGCGAAGAACAATAGTTCCTTCTTAATCCTCCGTTTGGTCTGTATGTTATAGTTAATAATATGGTAAAATAGCCATTAAAATGAATGGGGAAAAATTCTATGTCCAAAATTCGTGGTTTGCAATATCAATTACTAAACAAAATGGTAACGAAAATAGACAACAAAAAAGCAAACAAACTAAACATTGACAGCAGAGACAGAGCTTTGCAAGTTGATATTTTCTCGACTCCCCCAAAATGAATGTAAAACAAAAGTTAAATTTGAGTCATACATATTTAACGAATATTTTGTTTTTGTTCCAAATTTTCTATATTGTATGTTTATTATTATAATTATTATTATTATTATTATTATTATTATTATTATTATTATTATTATTATTATTATTATACACAAGCCAATAGTCTAGTAGCAGCTAAATCTCGTTTCAAACGAGGAGAGGAAGGTGTAGAATTATTAAAGACCGTGTAAGAAGAACCTTCTTTATTCATTTTCCTAGTTGTGTGCATTAATACATTTTCTATGCAGCACCAAATGCTATTTACAAATCCATCTGAAACCAGCTATAGATATATCATTTGAAACCAGCTATAGAGAAAGGAAAAGTGTACCCCACGCTAGTATTTGCATTCACAATATCATTTAAAACCAACTATTAATAAAGGAAAAGTATTTTCCACGGATCCAGACAGAGCGGAAAAAGACAAACATAAGAGATCAACCATTTCAGTTTCGGAGGTGGGGAACTGTAATTTAGTTTTGACTAGGATATTTTTTGAGCATAGGATAAATATATTTTCGAACAAACAATTATATAAAAAAAAAACTTTTGTCATTTGTTGTCCTGGAAAACAGCGCAAGAAATATTT
This sequence comes from Megalonaias nervosa, assembly GCA_016617855.1. Classification (NCBI taxonomy): domain Eukaryota; kingdom Metazoa; phylum Mollusca; class Bivalvia; order Unionida; family Unionidae; genus Megalonaias; species Megalonaias nervosa. The sequence goes on from JAECUM010060068.1 coordinate 10,746, forward strand.
TTTTAAAATGGTTTGAAGGCCGTTAAGCTCCCCCCCCCCTTTCCCCCGCACACACATATACACATTCAAGAGATTAATGTCACACCTGTATAGTTTTTCTTACTTCACATTGGTATGGTTTATTAGTATGCGTTTTTAAGGCACAGATCGCTATTTTATACTCTATACCACAAACAAATGCTCCAAATAGCTAATGCACTCAATTATATTTGTCTCTAATTACTACACACGTATAAGTGAGAATGTAAAAACATAGTCTTATATCAAGAAACATACAGATGTCAATTTACGAAACTAACCCATAACGTTTCGTGAAGACGAATGTACCAACCAAATGGCCAAGTTTTCATTTTGAGATCCTTCATACACCGATGATCAAACAAATACGAAAGTCTATGGAATTGATGACAGAGACATAAATACAATGATACGTATTCTAGGTTTGTCGTATTATAGAAGTTATTGAAATTCTCTCTCTCTCTCTCTCTCTCTCTCTCTCTCTCTCTCTCTCTCTCTCTCTCTCTCTCTCTCTCTCTCTCTCTCTCTCTCTCTCTCTCTCTCTAAATGACTATCTAAAAAGTGTATTGTAGAAAGAAAAACATTCGAAATGCATATAGTTTTAAATGGCATTTGTACTCACGTCTCAACTGCAGATTTGGTTATTCCTGTAAAAAGCTTTCCGAATGGAGCTATTTCTACAGCTTGTGAGCTGGTTAAGAGATGGGGTCCGAAGGCATCCGTACTTCTTGGATCTACGCGGTCTATGCCTTTTAGTAATAATAATAATAATAATAATAATAATAATAATAATAATAATAATAATAATAACAATAATAATAATGTATGTCACCATCATCATTATTATATTCCAGCAGTAGCAAGAGTAGAGGGTCCAAATTGACGTATAATATATTTAGTTACTGTCAGACGATGTTGAACACCACAGTTATAGTCTTCCATAATCAAGATTTTTACATTTTTAATCTGGAATTTATCCAGCTATGTTTTTAATGGATTTTAATTCATCACTCATTCTTTCTTCTACATGGCAATATAACATTAACGAGAAAATAGTTATCTGGCATAATCATCGAAGGTGTGCATCCTTCATTTGGCACATGCTATTTCTTGTTTACTCTTTTATTTAGGTCACGAAAACTGAGAATTGAAATTCGTCTAATAATCGCACCAATACTTGGAATGCCTTTAACATAAGTTAAAAAAAAAATTTAAGAGGAAAGAGAATCGTGCGAGGGTCTGCTTACAATTAATGAATGCGTTATGTCTCTAAAACGGATGGGAAACGGAAAAAGTCCTGGCTCAGATGGATTCACTGTAGAGTTCTATAAATTCTTCTGGAAGTCTCTTGGGGGATTCCTTTGCAGATCAATAAATTACGGATACACTGTAGGAAAACTTTCAGATTTTCAGACTCAAGGAGTCATAATATGTCTACCAAAGGAAGAAAAAGACAGAAGATTTTTCAAAAATTGGAGACCTATATCACTTTTAAATATTGACTATAAGATTGCTTCGGGAGCCATTGCAGCCAGGATCAAAAAGGTTCTTCACTCAATAATCAGTGATACCCAAAAAGGATTTATAAAGGGTAGATTTATTGGAGAAAATACCAGGCTACTATACGATATCATGAATCAAGTTGAGAATGAAAATATATATGGCTTATTATTATTAATAGACTTTGTAAAAGCCTTTGACTCAATTGAATGGACCTTTGTGGAAGAAGCTTTACAATCTTTCAACTTTGGTGATTCTGTTTGTAAGTGGTTTAAGCTGTTTTGTAATGACTCTAAATAATGGGCATATGTCATCTTTTTTAGACTTGAAAGAGGATGTCGTCAAGGAGATCCCCTTGCACCTTACTTGTTTATTATCGGGGTTGAGATTTTAGCTATAACTTTAAAGCAAAATGTGGTTGTACGGGGACTGATCTTTGATGTCAATGAATATAAATTGGGTCAGTATTGGGTCAGTATGCCGATGACGCTTTTATTCTTCTTGATGGATCTCAACTTTCTCTTAAAGCAACTATGAATATCTTGCGGGGTTTTTCTCTATTATCTGGACTTAAATGTAACATAACAAAAACAAAAGCCATTTGGATTGGAAACAAGAAATTTTCTAATGAAAGAATATGTCCCGATATGGGCCTAATTTGGTCCTCCTCTAACTTTACACTCCTTGGCATAGATTTTTCGCCAGATTTACAACAAATGGTGGAAATTAATTATATGAAGAAACTAACAAAGGCAAAACGAATATTGGCAAGCTGGAGTCAAAGACATCTGTCAGTAGTTGGTAAGGTAATTGTTGTAAAAACCCTTGTTCTGCCCATATTCATACATCTTTTCTCAGCACTTCCAAATCCATCAGCAAACGTTGAAGCAGAACTAAATCGTACATTATTTAAATTTGTATGGGGTGGAAAAGTAGAGAGAATTAAACGTGATATACTAGTAGCCCCAGAGAACGAGGGAGGACTCAATATGATACATATATTCTCATTTATTAGGTATATTAAGATAAGATGGGTAAAAAGATTGCTGGAAAATGAAAATGGAGCTTGGCAGAACTTAGTCAATAAAACTATACTCAGAAATAAAAAGGATATTTGGAATTTAGGGAGAAGGAAATTAGAAGAACTTAGTAAGCTCATTAAAAACAATTTTTGGAGAGATGTCATTTTGGCAGTATCTTATTGGAAAGAGGAACCGCAAAGTGCAAATGAGTTTTTATCCATGAATATTTTAAATTGTGTCCCCCCTAGAATGTTCTGTCAATACAAACCCTGGACAGAAGCCGGTTTTGAAATTTTTAATGATCTAGTAGATGATCATGGTAATTTAATACCTTTTGAAATGATAAAACAAAAAGCTAGAAGCGTTGACTTATTGAAATACTTCTCCTTAATATCCAAAATTCCAAAAGCATGGAAAGAAGCCATAAAAAATCATTTAGCGCATAATGATTTTGATAAGCAGGAGGATAAAATAATGAACCTGTAAAAACATAATTCACTCAAGTTTGTTTACAAAGATCTTTTAAAAAAGGCTAAAAGGCAACATACTGCTAAGCAAGAATCTTGGATGCAAGTACTAAATAAAAATATAAGTAGTGAGGAGTGGTCGGAGATTTATAGCCGGGCGAAATGTTGTACCAAGGATACCAAGTTGATCTCTTTTAACTTTAAATTAATCCACAGAATAATCGCTACTAATGATTTTTTGAAAAAAGATTAACATATTGGACGACAACAAATGTACGTTCTGTAAGAGAGAGAATGAAAGTATTGAACATCTCTTCTATGATTGTAATATTACTTCACAGTTCTGGTACAGTTTTATTGAACATTTTGCACCTTCTTGCCCAAATATTGTACATTTGTCCAAAAAAGAAACACTTTTAGGAAGTGAACAACTGGACAGTTTGTGTAATTTCTTGCTTATTTTGGCAAAATATTATATTTATACTTGCAGATTCAATATGCAAAATCCTTCCATTTATGCTTTTAAGCAGAGAGTTGTAATGTATAAGAACATGGAAAAATACGCTGCTAAGGTAAATAAAAAAGAGGACCAATTTCTTCAAAAATGGACCTCAACAAATGAATAGGTAACTTGTATCTGATTGGATGGTAAACAGGAACAAAACACTATTTTCAAAAGTCTATGTCACCTACATGTATTCGTCTATTTAGATTGAATATCTAAAGAGATTGTGTGCCATATGCATGTGTGCATGAGTGTGTGTGTGTGTTGTCTTTTTTTTGTTTTTTTTGTTTTTGTATAGATTATATTTATTATCCCTAGTTTATCTGGAAACAAGAAATGTTTGATGTAAGGTGACCTTGGGATGGTTCCCCGACCCTATGGTCAACCTATTACGGGGATAAAAAAAAAATAAAAATAAAAAAATAAAACAAATATTCCATTAGTTTATTTTAACTCTGTAAGTAAAATAATACAAAATGTTTAATTTCCTATAATCTTTCTGATGCACTATCAACGTAATTTTAAGTTTTTGTTAGAAAGAAATGTTTTATGGATCACTAATGTTACTCTATATAATTATATTACAATAAATAACAATAAAAATTAATGGACGCTTATTGAGTATGAGGCACTTTGGGTTACAAAGAATAAATCTGTCATTTTAAAAATGATAATTGGTTACAGACGCTACATCGACTAGATTTTAGTCCCAGATGCTACCAATGGAAGTTTACTATTAATAAAATAAATAAAGATCTACACACCTTGGTCAAAGAGTTTTTTGTCTTTGCCACCAGCCGCCTGAATAGCGCCCTCTATACTGTGCAGAGATTCTGACACGATTCTTGATAGAACAGAATCTTTCTGGATTTGCTCAGTACGCGTGACTTCCACATGCTGGAATAGATCTGTTTCCACCTGCTGCACACCGAGGCGTATTCCTTTCGTACATGTTAACAAAACCAGAAGGCCAAGTAGGAAAGGAAATTTTTGATGTATTAACCTAAAATGTAGACACTAAACTGTTAGTAAATTTATTCATTCTTATTATGAGACTTGATTTTATGATTTCATATAAATTGTATCTAATTTGTTTTAAAATGGTATTTGCAATGAAGTAAATTGTGTACTTCCTCACAAAGAAGGAGCGTGAGAGAGACAAAGAGACAGAGACAGACAGACAGATGGGTGAATGGATGGATTCATGCACGCAAAGTTTATTAGAGTTTGAATAAGCTGTCTTGTATTGGTGTGAAAATGTATACAGAATAAGTTAATATAATGAATAACATTTTTTAATAGAATTTAAACGAACTTTATTGTGCTTATGTGTAATGCATCTAATAAAGGGGAAAGGTTTCTCGCATACGATATAAAGACACTAAAACAGAATTATTTCGTACAATAGCAATGGTAAATAAATAAATAAATATATAAAACCTTTCCATTTACTAGATAAATAGACTTTTACCTTTCACCCATGTCAGATCACAAATAACGACTTCAACGTGACTGTTCGTGTAGGGTCGAAACTGTTGTCGGTTCTGGGAGCAATCTCGATATTTATACACTGCATTAGAATATATAGATTTCCAGAATCAGCATTACATCATCAGCAAAAGTTTGAATCCGGTTCTGACAGGGCTATGCTTAGAATGCATTAAAATTAGGCATACATAAACGTAGATGTGCACGTTTACTTCCTTGTGGTGTTATATTCGTTTTATGTTCTCCTGGTATCCAAACATTAAGTATTCAATTTGCATATATTTCTCTCATATCCTGCATTGTTCATGGTTTAAAAACTAAAAGATATGATTACGACATTTTTCTTATATTTAATCATTTGATGTCATAGGACATGGATAAATCAGGATGACTCTTGTCATTTAAATATCAGAGGATCTGAATGTGTTTAATCTCATTATAGAAATGACAAAGATAAATCAAGAGGAAGATTTATTGAAGATTTTTTAAAATATATTATAAATAGTTTTTAAAAGGAGAAAGGGAGACATTGTTGATAAGTCACATATAGGTGTTCTGTGTGGTCTAAAATGTCTCATTCTATGCTAGATTTGTATTTTTACGTTGTTGTTTTTTTTTTACTCCACATGGATTGTATGTACATCAAATTTAAAAGGTTAACAGTTTTAAAGTTTCATTAGAAGATATAGCTAAATAATTTTAACAGTGGGATTTTTACTCTCGTACAACCGGTAATAATTTGTCATCCGTCACATTTGAATATAGTGATTACATAGAATTACGCAATATAGTGGGAATAAATTCACAATCTGAGTAAACAAAGATCATGTGCAGAGTAGTTTGTTGGTAGATATATGTATATGAACGGGTTAAATTAAAACAAACGATGGACCGGACAACGGCCATGGCAGATTTTAATATTTCATGCACAGAG
>JAECUM010060069.1:0-13577 GCA_016617855.1 Megalonaias nervosa
CCGACATCGGGATATCAGCTAACTCCGCTAGTTTTGGATTAGCTGCTTGATTTATTATTTTACTGACATTTGCTGGCATCACTTCAGTGCTAGGTAATTTCACAGGTTGAGGTCGGGTCGCTTGTGGTCTGCGTATTAATCGTGATAGTCTATCTTTAATTGCTGAGAATGTTTTGCTAGCGAGATTACCAACAGCGCCTATACCTTTTTCACGAACAACATCAATAGCTTTCATTCCTAGCTGCTTTGCAATCGGTATTGCTTTTTGGGCTATCCTTCTAAACAGACCCTGAATAACATCACCTAATCCATCTCCGTAGGTCGTTTTGTATACCGGTAATCGAGAGTTTATTACCCTGACCATGGTAGGTCCACGTTGAGTACCATGCACGATCATTTTATTATTAACTGTTTTTATCACTAATTACATACTTAATCACTATAATAATCGTCGGCGATTTCATTAATAAGGGATCGATACACATTAATATCCATGATGCCGCCACTAAATAATCGTTTACAAATATCAGCTACTTCATTAATAATTTCTGTGGAATTATTACCAGCTCGTTTTCCTCCGATGAGGATTTCTAGTCGATCGACATCAGCGAGAACGTTATTGGGACAAGTAATAAGACCACTCCCTAAACCACTTCCAGTTGCGCCAGGATCTTGATATTCTTCCTCTGTTATTCTAACTGGTTGTCGTTGTCGTGGTGATTGAAGTCGTTTCATCATTTCTTGAAATTGTTGTTCTTGTTGCGGTGATGGTTGTTCTCGTTGTTGTGATGATGGTAGTGGTGATAGTAATTGTGATTGTGGTAATGTTGCAAATTCTTCTTTTTGTTGTTGTTCTTGTCGTTGTCGTTGTCGTGGCGATTGAAATCGTGGTATTGGTTGCTCTGGTGATGGAAATTTGAGATATGGTGATGATATTGGTGATAATTCAAATTGTGGTGGTGATGGTTGTCTCCGCCGTCGAGATTTCTGCTTTTTTGATGATGTAACTGGTATTCCAACACTACTTTTCATTTCATTAACTTCATTAACAAAATCATCATATTCTTCTTTATATTTTTTACTGATTTGTGAAATATCCTTGTACTCCCGAAATACCCTAGCATTCCACTCGTTTTCTGGAGTGTTATAAAATTCTGGCTTTAGAAGATTACTCCGAATCTGATATCCCGCCCCAGCAACTCTAATAGGATCAGTTATAACTGCTTCATAGCCTTGTTTATTAAAATACCGAGTTTTTAATTCTGGTTTAGAGAGATCCTCGACAATATTTTTAACATCTTGAATTTCAGCACGTGTTTTATCGGCAGACTCTATAGCTTCCTTAATTTGGTTTGGTAATGCTCCAATAACCTTCTGTGTTGCAGTTGTAGCTTCAGCGGTTTTCTCTAACACAGGTTGAATACCTTTAGTGGTCTCAGTGATAGGCTTAAATAACTGTTTTGTATCCTCCTCAAATTCAAATCGAGATTCCTGACGTGATTGTAGTTGTTGCTTAACAGAATCACGAACGGGTAGATATTTTTTAATTGCCTCTAGTCGCTCTCGAGATAATTTAGCTGAGTGTGGTTCTCCAATACTCATTATTGATAATATCTATAATGGCTGTTTAATTCATAGCAGCAGAGAGGGTGAATGACATACTCGTAGTGATCAGATTGTGAAAAAATCAGAAAACATCTGGTCAATTAAAGAAGTTTTCATTATTAAGACAAAAACTTCTTTTTTCAGCCTTCGTAGGAACCCTTAATTTTCAAAAATAAGGTCTCTACAAAGTTGTAGGGTTCAGCCTCTCTGCTGCTTTACATGTAAAGTATGTGGAAATCTCATTTCATCATAATCCGACTTGTCGCATGATATTCTCTGGAAAGTATATTTTAATATCAATTCAATTCGTCCGCAAACGAACCAATGTCTATTGGTACAGTCAAATTCCAACTACCTATACACTATAGACTAACCAACTAGATTCTGTTTACACCATTGATGAACGGTAGGTTATTAGCACTTAACGACACACCAAGAAAAATTAATAATTTTAGAACAAGATCTTTACCTGAGTAACGTATATTAAGGAACATAAATGTAAACCTTTCATTCTCTAAAGATTAACACACACCTGAATGACTGTGAGCAGAAGAACGCGTTAAAACAAAATTACCCCAATTCCCAGGTTAAACTCCGTCAGCAAAGGAAATTACCCGTTCATATCCACTTGTATTATTAATACACAGCAAGTAATTGTCTACGGTCTGATACGTTAAGCAGCATTCCTATACATAAATGGGGGCATTTCTTTTATGGATTTTTCGTACACACCTTTGAATTCAGATATGCAGCGTGTTACACACGCAAATATATATATATATATATATATATATATATTGCGAATCTTTGCTCTTAAAATAAGTAACAGAAAAGAGTGAAGACAACAAGCTTTGTAAAATTTAACAAATAATTTATTTCCCTAGAATGCAAAGTGAAAAACTATGAAAAAGGAACTTATGGTTTTACGAATCAAATCCAGAAATAATGAAATAATTTAAAAAATAGAAGTCCTAGTAACAAAAAGTCCTGAATGAAACTGAGTTCGAATCCCGATGAAATCCAAAATGGAAGGCGATAACGCCTGTTATGGTCAGCGAAGTGCTGTTGTGTCAACAGTCCTTTGTTGAATCACAGAAAATATTTTTCCAGTTTTGAAATTAGTATAACTTCCAATTAATGTCTTTATCGAAGGATTTTTTAGGAGCACTTATGTATTTCCAGGGAAAAGAAACACTTGAATTACTGCTAGAAATCATAAGTTTACCCCAAATTTCCAAAAATGTCTATACAACTTCAGTTGTAAATTAGAAGGCCCTACGTGTCCATTCTATACATAAATTTTACTCTAATCAATGCAAGACCACAAATCTCCCAACTTGCCAATTATCTATCAACCGCACATCTGCATAGTTCCTCTTCATCAACTTTCCGTACCGTCACGCCGTACAAACTCTACAACTATCCCCCTAACACAGGGAACTATTTTAACTACGCCACCTTAGGCCAGTCAATCCGTGGTTCCAAGGCACATTACGCCAGTACAACTGCATCACATTTGCCACCATGGCGACATAAACGGTATCTGCCGAGTCCCTTCTTGTTTATTCCCTTGTGTAATTTACCGGTCTCCCACCATAAATACTGCCACTGCAGTCACACCACAACCAATGAACACCATTAGATTTTAATAGGGACTACATTATGACAGGGACAGTTCATGCGGTTTTGACCTGACTTCACTACAACTGAACCATGTCATCATGAAAAGTCACTAACACTTCACTCGGTGACGTCTGCTCCTAGTAACTGGTTAATTATTTCGGGCTAAGGAATATTTCTATTGCACCGAATTCAATAATCAAACAAGTAAAATGAAACAAATCTAAGAATTCCTTAAACGGGGTGCTATAACTAAATGAGTATACTACAAATCTATTACATTATTGTCTGATATTGACTGACTACCTGCCGATTTGTAATCGCGAAAGGTACATTTAGTAATGACTAAAACGTGTTGATTGTTAAAACACGCGTTTTTAAACTCATAATGTATAACTATCATTTGATATTGGGTATAGCAGCCTTAGAGATACAGATTTATTACTGCAGAGGATCCTTGTTTAACTCCTATTCAGCTTTACTGTAACGCCCTATAACACCATATGGGACGAATCATAATTTGAACATTGATAACTCTTCAAACGAGTTGTTCCCACAAGACGAAATTACAACATTCTGTTTGGTCTACTAGTTTTGAATAGAACCGCTTTAGACATACAAGAACAAGTTCCATGGGAATGAATAGCCTTGTGAAATATCCCTATACCAAACCGTAGCTGTCTAATGGAGAGTTCCCTTAAAACCATGGATTCATTTATTCTTTCATATTGTTGTTGTTGTTGTTGTAGAGTTTAACGCCAATTTTCAGCACAAGATAGGCTATACATAGCTGCCAGTATAAATGGCGGAGGAAGAACCCCAGAAAGCCCCGGAAAGAACCACCGTCCACGAGCAGCAACTGGCAAGCTTTCCCATAACCCACATTGGCCGGACCCGAGACTCGAACCCAGCGGGTAGTGTATTTGTTTCTATTCAAAAACAGAGCATTGTGTTAATTTTGACCCTCTAAAAATATCCCATTATTAGTTTTCAAAGCTGATTGTTTGTCTCTCACTAAAAATTGTGGTTGTACGACAAATAGCTGTTGTACAATAAATACAACAAATATTTGAACGATTTGTTTTCCGTGGTTATATTTACGTGCGATTGTTTCGGTTTCTCTTCGTGATGGCTTCAGGTATGAATGCCATCACAGACAAGGAGATGATACAGGCATTGAAAGCCAGTGGGCATGTGGTAATGCCAGTTGGAGCCCCACCTAAATCCGTTATACCCCAATCAAACGTACCCGTAACCACAGCCAATCCCGTTATACCCCCTCCACCCCTTTGTTACAAAGTACTCCTGTTGCAGATATCGGGTGACCCGATCAGGCAGCTCGGTATACCGAGTGTAGATACCAAGCTTAAAGTTAGTATAGGTGCTTCTGAACTATTAAATGATTCCCAGGGTATTTCATCCGCTCTCAGTGTTACGCCCACCCCACTCACTTCCACCGTAGTACCCAAGATCCCATTATTTTCAGGTGACGAGCCAATACAGAAAGGTGACGTCGCATACTACGAGTGGTGATTCGAGGTAAAATGTCTCGTACCTGAATATTCTCCGGCTATTATGATTCAGGCGAGGAAGGGAGAGACATTCCGTCATAGCACTCGGCGAGAAAGCATCAACTGAAGCCATATTGAGGTGCTTAAATACTGCCTTCAGAGATACGTCAACTCAAGGCATGATCATACACGAATTCTTCAACTGTTTCTAAAGAGAAGGGAAATCGGTTGTCGACTGGAAACACATCTACAAACCACGATCGAACAGAGGGCAGAGTAACGACAAAATACAGGGCCGAAACGACATCAATGAACCAGGCCATTACAGTAAAAGTAACCGGTACAACTACCAAGGAAATCGGGGAAACGGAAATCGAGGTAACAACAACCGATGGCGTGACTATGGCAGAGGATCGCAGCATTTAAAAAGAGAAACCGCATCGTTAGATGGCCATACGGGGGCAGGTAACCATCATAAAGGCCGGAATACGCTAGTTCAGCGTTTGTTTGGTTCTTCCAACACTAGTAAATTTTTTTTTACTTAAACAATGTCCCGGTCACGGCCATTATTGACAGCGGGTCCATGGTGACTACTGAATCAAATAGTTCTTATTTGTCACGTATTAATAAGCCAGTGCTTCACTGTCTGAAGTCACTGGGTCTCAAAGTCACTTACCTACGATAAATCCGATTTTAATGCCGTTTTTGTGTGGTTTTGAATTTAGTGTCCCTATTTTAGTGGTACCGGATACAGAACCAACCGTACCTGTTCTGTTTTTATAGGGACAAATGTCATTCATTTTTATAGGGATTATATGTTTGATAATCCTCCTACGGATAGAATTCCAGATGCATGGAAGATCGCAATGGATAGAATTGAGTGTAAGTCGTTTATAGTCAAATCTGCCAATACGCGTACTGTCAACATTGCACCGTATGAAACTATTACTATCAACGGCATTGCCCGCAAAGTTGATGCTCATATAACAGAAACGATTACAGAGAACTTATTAATCTCTGAACATTTTAACAGTTTGTCCAAGAGTAATCAGGGTTAATCAACAGGGGTCAAATTCCAAAGTTCAGGTCAAACTTTGCAATATGTCTGCCAAATGTGTGACAATAAGACCTAAGTCTGCTATATATCTCATAAGTGCAAAGTGGTTGACCACTTAGCTTCTGATTTTTCTTCAGCAGATCAGAGAACAGTTTACATTATAATCTGTAGGATCTGAAGGTAAAGATCGACATGAAAAATCTGACCCCAGAGCAACTGGATAGACTCACACAAGTATTGAGCAACTGGGACTGCGCATTTTCGAAGGGCCCCACAGACTTGGGATAGACTGACCTCATCAAGCATACGATAGTACTCATCGATGATAAACCTTGCCAACATCCATACAGAAGAATACCCCGGTAACGTGTGTGGAGGTGCGTCAGCATATTAAGGAAATGCTAGATACTGGTGTAGTCAGGGATTCTGATAGTCCTTACTTCTCTAATGTTGTGTTGGTCCGGAAACGAGATAACAGCCTGCGTTTCTGCATTGACTACAGGACCCTCAAAGCAAAGGCCCGGAAGGACGCATATATGCTTCCTAGGTTTGATGATACGGTCGATATAATGCGAGGTGCCAAGTTTTTTCTCCAAGCTGGACCTAAGATTAGGATATTGGCAAGTCGAGATGGAGGAGGAACACAAGCAATACACAGCCTTCTCGGTAGGTCCACTCGGCTTTATGAGGTGAACTGCATGAGTTTTGGTTTGAGCACCGCTGGAGCTAAATTTCAACGTCTTGTGGAGAAATGCATAGGAGAAATGCACCTCAAGGAATGCTTCGTTTTCATAGACAATATCCTCGGTTTCGCAAAAGACGTTTGATTAGCACATGGACTGTTTGAAGGCAACGTTCGCACGCTTAGACGAGCATGGTCTTAAGCTGAAACCCTCTAAATGTGAATTGCTCATGTCTTCAGTCGTTTATCTGGGTCACGTTATATTTGAGGAGGGTATCAAGACTGACCCAGAAAAAACATCTGCTCTTAAGACTTGGCGAAAGCTTAACAGCATTAAGGAGCTTCATCAAGTTTTGGGGTTCGCGTGTTACTATCGCCGCTTTGTCGAGAACTTTTCGCAGATAGCACAATCGTTAAACGCTCTATTAGATGGTCATGGAACTACCAAAGAGTTTCGAAAGGATAATTCCAAAAAGAAACAACTAGCTCCTTGGACTTGGGGCGCTGGCCAAGAATCCGCATTTGCGACCCCTAAAGACAATTTGACCTCTACCCAGACCTTAGCATTTGCCGACTATGCTAAACCATTTATCGTGCAAATGGATGCTAGTACCTCTGGTTTAGACTCAGTCCTACATCAAGAGCAACATGGTGTAAAAAGGGTCATTTCTTACGCGCGTCGCAGATTGAGACTCAGTGAAAAGCGTTATCCAGCCCACAAGTTCGAGATCTGGCATTTAGACTGACTGTGACGGATAAATTCCATGACTATCTCCTAGGTTCCTCCTTTGAGGTGGACACGGACAGCAACCCATTGACATACTTCCTTTCGATGGCAAAGCTTGACGTTACAGGGCATTGATGGGTTTCAGCTCTAACAAACTACAATTTCTCCATCAGATATAGAGCTGGCAAATATAACGTTGACGCCGACACCATCTCGCGTTTATCACAAATGTTCTCCAACGTGGTAGAAGCCATTTGCCATGCAGCCACCGTCTTTGTTCCCTTGTTTTAGAGTGTTTCGGATGTTTCAGCACCTCATTCACCTGATGAGGCGTTCGCATCTGAATGTTGTAACAACATTAAGTGGGACAAGGATCATTTGACCGAAAAAACAATAGCAAAAGTTATTGACCTCAAGAGTAAGGATTTTCGGCCCAGGGAGGTGGATCTTGGGAAAGAAAGTTCGTCTGTAAAGAAATTTCTCCTTGAATCGAGCTTCCTTGTAGTAGAAAACGGCGTTCTCTACAGAACCACTTCTCTTGATGTTCAATCAGTCACACAGCTTGTGATCCCAGAGTCCTACCGGAGCCTGGCCCTGGAAGGTATCCATAACGATATCGGTCATCAGAGCAAGGAGAAAACACATTGATTAGCTAGGAAAAGGTTTTATTGGCCTAGTCTGGAGAAGGACGAGACTCGCAAGGTGGAGTCTTGCGAACAGTGTATATGCAGGAAGACCCCAGTTAGGGCAATGGCTGAATTAACCCCAATTCATTCTTGAGGTCAATAACTTTTGCTATTGTTTCTTCGGTCAACTGATCCTTGTCTCACTTGATGTTGTTACAACGTTCAGATGAGAATGGAGCTCATTTGCATAGACTTTTTGTCACTAGAGCGGTCTAAGGGAGGGTTTGAGAGTATCCTGGGGAAAACTGGTCATTTCACCAGGTACGCTCAGGCCGTTCCTCGACGCAACCAAACGACTTTGACTACCGCTAAAGCCCTTTATGAGCACTTTTCTCGATATTACAGTTTTCCGGAAAGGCTTAACAGTTATCAGGAACGTAATTTCGAGGGTATAATTATAAAGGAGCTATGTAAATTAGCGAACATTCAGAAGTCTCGCTCCTCCCCATTTCACCCACATGGAAATGGTGCCTGCAAACGCTTCAATGGAACGCTCTTAAAAATGTTAGGAACAATAGAGGAAGTGCAAAATCAGATTAGAAGTCGTACATTGCTCCAATTGTCCATGCATATAATGATACTAAGCATGATTCCACTGGATTCTCACCCCATTTTCTTATGTTTGGGTGGCACCCCCGGCTTTCGGTTGACGCCTATTTGGGTACCGTACCAGATTCTGGCGAGGATGCTGCAGAGCCTCACTGGTTCTCGAGAAAACTGAAAGACCGCCTTCAATTCGCTTACATAACCTCGGCGAGGGAGTCGAGCAATAGCCATGCTAAGAACAAGGTCCAGTATGATAAAAAGGTCCGAGAGTCAAAACTATAAGTAAGGGACCGAGTCCTAGTGCGCAATGTTTGACTTAAGGGAAAACATTAGCCGACAAATGGACGAATGACGTATATCTGGTGATATCAATCATCAATTTAGATATTCCAGTCTACAAGGTGAGAAGAGTGGCAGGTCTTAAATCTGTACGTACTTTGTATCGTAATATGCTTTTGCCCTTTGACTATCTTCCTTGAGATCCAGCCCCCATGAAATCGGTTCGGAAGAACCCCAGTGTACAATAAGGACCCATTTAGAGTCAAGCTCTGAATCTCTACGTTCTGATTCAGTCGACGACAAGTATGTTATACCACACATAAGACCCGGCTGGGTCGGGAGAGAGATTGTGCGACCCCGTGAACACTCCACACGGACTGCCTCTGATAGTAGATCTGGATCTAATATCGACCCCCATATTAGTCAGCCTCTTCAAAGCGTAACCTTTCAAAATAATGCGTCTAGGCAATATTAAAGTATTATAAAAAGCAATAACTCGTGTTTCTACTCCCTCACGTGCTTCGCATAAGAGCACTCAGCTCGGATACGCAAAGGTGTCTACCGAAGGTCAGTTCTAAACCTTACCGTATTAGAGGTAGACCTGGAGCGTCAGTCCGTGATATTAGTCCAGAGCGCACCAGCACCACAGATGTCGCGGGAAGACTCAGGCCAGCAATCGGTAAGGCGTTCTATCAGGGACCGAAAACCACCCGACAGGCTAGGCCAGTGGGTGTATTCGCAGACGATTTACTACATGTGAATTACTGAGATCTATCCGCATCTTTCGGGAGTTCTCTTTGTTTTTATTTAGTATGTAGGAGTGATTACAGATATTCCATTTATTGTCAATAAATCACAAAAGAATTTGACATCATTATGTAAGTAATTGAAGTTTCAATTTCAGTGGTTTTATGTATTTAATTTCTTTGCCGGGCAATTAAACTTATTAAGTTCTGTGGTTCCGTTTATTATTTACTTGTCTTCCATGTTATGTCTTTCTGCGGATTTCCTGGTTTCTTCCTCCACCATTAATACTGTCCGCCATGTATAGCCTATCGTGTGCTGAAAAATGGCGTTAAGCCCCACAACAACAACAACAACAACAACTTCCATGTTATGAACTAATGTTACTCCGGAATGATGGATAAATATGGGGG
The DNA here is from genome assembly GCA_016617855.1 of Megalonaias nervosa. Taxonomy (NCBI): domain Eukaryota; kingdom Metazoa; phylum Mollusca; class Bivalvia; order Unionida; family Unionidae; genus Megalonaias; species Megalonaias nervosa. The sequence continues at coordinate 9,871 of JAECUM010060069.1, forward strand.
TAGTGGTCTTCCGGGGAGAATCGGATGGGTTCGAATCCCACTGGGGCTGACCTAGTAGGCCAGTAGTGCTAGCACAACTACGGAAGAAAAAGAAAGGGAATACGTAGTAATAGAAAACCGTTCTTGTATGGCTTTCATTTTTTTTTAAACTAAAGAGGATCAAGTTTCGTATTTGTTTTTATGGTTGTTTTTAGATCTTGATATGTGTGAGTAACTGTCAGATATTAATGTTTTTATTTGTTTTTGAAGACACGTTGTAAAGTTCTCATTGATTATTTGTTCCTGTAAATTTAATTTTTTTCTTTTTTACTGCAGGCACGAATTTGTGAAATGTCAGGAAACATTTACACTCAGGGAGAGAGTATGTGAGTAGGTGCGTGTTTGTCATGAGTGAGTGATCAGTGCACGAGGCGCATGAAGGGGACGATAACGTCGAGCGCCAGGCACCTAACAAATGCCTTAGGCGCTCGTCGTATCGTCTCTGGACGAACGACATCTTCTTCATTTCGTCTACGCCTATGGTGGCGAATACAGTTCGCGAGAATTGTAGTATCTGGATGTTTAGGGTCTTCCTATCTAGTAAGTTGTCATTTCTATATTATCGTGTTGCTATATATTGAAATACCGGCGTGTTGGTTGTTTATTATATATGTCTCGTTCGTAATATTATATACTTAAGTATTTGTTCTGTTCTGTTTTAGTATCGTATGTTAAGTATTTCTTCTGTTTTTCTTTTTCTCGAATCGTTGATGATTAATAAACCCCACGACCCGACGTGTTCATTTATTTTATATAACACCCGGCTCACACATAAAATAAACAACACTGATGCGATCGGAAGATTGTCTAAACCCTATACATCTACAAAATAAAACTAATCTTCTTTGTCCACCGTTTCTAGTATATTGTATCCACTTGCCTTGAGTTCGCATGGAAAATGTAATCAACGCAAACCTTTCGCTAAGTATCAATTATTGACATATTGAGACGATTAAGGTGGTGTCCGAACTAGTGAGTACATGAACATGAACATCTTACAGCACACTAAACCACTCGCTTTAGATGCATCTGTGATTCAGAAATATTTATCGAATTGTTCCACAACAGCGCTGTAAAATGTCAACATCCGAACATCTATATTTCACCATTTCATCTTGAAGATCATGCGGGTCTGACAAGTAGCAGCAGAGGGGGTGAACAGACCACTTGTCTGAATTGTCATTTGCCTAAAAATTAAAGGTTCATACAAAGGCTGAAAAAAACAAGGTCAATAACGTTAAACTGAAACCTCTAACCGCGCATATTTCCATACGGTGGAAAACACACCACAATAACGTCAAATCGTCTGGGTTAGCTCATTCTTGTTATTCCATCGTTGACTTTTTTTTTCTCCAATTTTTATGCGACTTGTTTACTCACCGTGTCACTCAGTATTGGTCATTCACCCCCTCTGCTGCTCAACATTTAACCAAAGATTTTATCCAGACCTATACGATATCTAGATCTGGGGTCGTGTAAATTTATTGTTATAAATCCGAACGGAACAGCTTGTGCTTTTGAAAAGAAGTTTCTAAATTTAATCATGTCCATGTCCCCTGAACACCAAGTATAATAAATGTTTTGTAAGGTGTAATTATCTACTCCGTTAAACACGATTAAGATATTGCAATTATCTCTGATTACTTTAGGAATTTGTTTATATCTCTGAGTAACATAGATCACGTCAGTATTTTTATGACGGCCTCGAGAAAATATCCGAGCTGGATTGGATTGTTTATCCAGCATTACATCGTCGTATACTACGAGATTATTAATACATCCATCAAGATCGTCTACAGATGGAGCTTCATCGATGTCGGTAATAAAATCAACAACACCGTCTTCACTCAGCGACTTTGCGTTTTCATTAAAATCTTTAAGTACTTCGTAACATCGTTGATCATCTACGGATGGCGCTACTAAATATAATTTATCCCACTTCAGCCATCGCATTATCAGATTAAGTAATAATTGCGTTTTACCAGACCCAGATGGGCCAAGTATAATCGCTCTGATAGAATTTGGTAGCGCTGGATGATGTTTGACTGGCTCTTGTTTTCGTGTCGCTGAGAAATCAATTATATCCATATAATAATAATATGGATCTATATTGTGTTCGATGTAGAGCGCGTACGCCCACAAGTGAATTAAAGACAATAATAACAAAAAATAAAAGAAGCGCATTTACAGGCAAGTGTGTGAAATGTGGTACAAAAAAATATAAATTTATTTCATCAAGAGGTGGAGATATCGCCGCTTCATTAGGGAAATTGCCAGGAGTTCCATGGGCTAAATACCCCGGTGAGAGACATCTTCCTGGATATAATTATTGTGGTCCTGGAACTCGACTTGATATCGGACTTGATGATCAAGATCAACCAAGACCAGGAGAGTATCCAATAAATAAGATTGATCAAGCGTGTCATTTTCATGACGTTGCGTATAAAAGTAAAGATTTACAACAACGGCATCTCGCAGATGTAAAATTAATTCACGCATTAAATTCTATACCAAATAAATCTGTCAGAGAAAAACTCGCTAGTTTTCTAGTAAAAACTGCCATGAAAGGCAAAATATTGTTAGGGGCTGGTAATTAATCAATTGATTATTATAATGGAATCTGTTTATTATTCCCCAAGAGGATTCTGGAGAGGCAAAGCAGCGATTAGCAAACTTGCTGAAGCAGCAAAAGTCTCACGTAATGTCGCTGTAGCGTGGTTAGCACGACAGGCAATATGGCAAATTTATCTACGTCCACCTAAAAAAATTCAGTATCCGTATTTTGATGTTAATACCCCTAATGAAGTTCATCAAGCAGATATTTTATTTTTGCCACATGACACCATTAAAATTGGTAGACGTCAATACACATACAAATACGTGTTAACCATCGTTGATGTTGCGAGTAGGTATAAAGAAGCAGAACCATTATCATCTTAAACAGGGACTGAAGTTGCATCTGCGTTTGTATTTTATCTTGCTGTAGTCTGATTAATCTCTTAAGTTCTTTCAGCGGTTCATCAATAGCTCTATGGTCATCATTTATTTCTTCATAATAATCTACGTTATTCTTCAGCCATTCATGTGGAGACTGTCCAATAAAGGGTGGAGGTTGACCATGATCACCACACATTATTACAGCAGTATTCTTTGTCAATAACCAATCAAGAAATGTTTTTAATATTTCTAACGACACCGTGTCTACCTCGTCCCATATAATATATTTAGGTATATATTTCTCACCCATTCGCTCAGAAGTCCATGTGTCTCCGCACCATCTAAAGAAACTGTGATACGTACACGATTTTACTCCTCGTTCTTTTATTTCCCTGGCTAATTTATGTGTCGGTGTCAAAACAATTATATCTGAATTCATGAATAATTTAATCGCACGAGTTGTTTTACCTGAACCACCGCATCCGTTAAGATAAACAGTCTTATGTCTAGCACAGGATCATATACAGATGGTGCTGATGACTTTGATACTTGATTATTATTTTTGTAATATATTTCCTTAATTTCAACGTCGGCAGATTCAGAATAACTAAGTATATTTTCTTGTTTTATTCTCCATGATCCCCATTCACCATTACCAAGTAGCGGTTTTAACAAATCCGTATATTTTTATTTATGTAGAACGAATCCGTAGCAACTCTGACAGCGTAACG
>JAECUM010060073.1:0-18598 GCA_016617855.1 Megalonaias nervosa
CATTTTGGGCAGATTTGTGATAAATATTTATTGATTTATCCAAATTCATTAATTTTGTCAACAATAAACTGCTTGCAGTTTTCATAATAATTGAATATATATACACCAAATCTAGGTGTTTGTACCATGTATTAACTTAACTAACTACTTTATAACAAACAGAAGTTTCTTCATATTTATTGATACCAGTTATTTGACATTAAAAACAAAATAATTTTTTTTAAAATATATTTACGCCAAACCTGCCACAAGTCAACGTCATTTCAGAATATTGTGCAAATGGATTTGCCATGTTTAATGCTTGACCAATGGAAGAATATTTTAGAAAGAAGGCTAGACTGTGTGGTACTTTTTATTACGGCACAGTTGTGATCAATTCTTTTTATTTTATTTAAAATATATTTCAATTTTCAATAAGGAAGTAGCGGCAATTTTCATAATTATCCATATACACCCACAAATTTCAAGGGGGGGTTGGGGTGTTGGGTTTGTTTTGGTGCATTACGGCACAGCAACACAAGTAGGTTATTTAGTGCTGAGGCAGTTGGACTAAAGTGCCCGGCCCAAGGATACACTGGTTTGTTCAACTTTGTTTATCAGACATTACCATAAGCAGCTACTTTGTAACATTCTGAAGTTTCCCTATATTTAAGTCCTTCTGGGTTGCCCATAACTCTATATTTTTAACAAAATAAATTTTACCTTTTAACATATATTTACGTGTAAACATCTAGAAAGCAGAATAACGGCTATATGGCGTGCGCTACTTTGTTTGGCGCAGTTTTGATGAGTAATACTGATTTTATTATTAATTTACAATAATTTTAAATACAGTAATTTTTATTATTATTATTATTATTATTATTATATATATATATATATATATATATATATAGTATATATATATATATATATATATATATATATATATATATATATATATATATATATATATATATATATATATATATATATATATAAAGTTGACAACTAAATTTCAACAATTAGAAGTTTCCCACACTTACTCCTTTCCTTTTTGACCGTAATTGAAATTATAAAAGTTGTTACGTGTCTAGACTCGTACAAAATGTAACAAGAAAAGAGTGATGACAACAAGCTTTGTAAAATTTAACAAAATAATTTATTTCTCTAGAAAAACAAGGTAAAAATAAGAAAAAGGACTTACGGTTTACGAATCAAATCCAAAATTAATCCAAGAATTAAAAAATATAAGTCCTATCAATACAAAGTCCTAAGTGAATCACAGTTCGAATCCCGATGAAATTCAAGATGGGAGACGATGACGTCTTCGATAACCTTCAAAGTGTTCCCGTGCCAACAGTTCCTTGTTGAATCACAAAGAATAACATTCCAGTTTGGAATTCCGAATAATTTTCAGTAAATGTTTTTGTCCAAGAATCAATTCAGGAGCACTTGTATTCCAGGGTAAATAAATTACTAATTCCAAAAAATAAAAATTCAACTCAAGCTGTTCACAACAAAACACCTTTGAGCTAAAGAGGTTTAAAACACAACTAGCAAATTATTATGATAACATGAGTTAGAAGCCCAACTACAAGCAAAACAGATTCCCGGATGGGGGTCAAAATTCCCACTGGGAAAACCAAAAGTTTGTAACAATAAACACATGTTATTTGTCACCTACTCCAGGTATAGCCTTGATTCCACTAAATGAATCTTACTCTTAGAATAAATAAAAACAAATTTAAAAAGTTGTTTACTCAAAACTGACACTGGTTCTGAATCAAGGTCAGCAAATAGATACAGTGTTACTACAACTGGCTGTTTATCAGGTCAAACAGAACTGAGTTGAATTTCTGAAAAAAAATCAAATCCAGTAGACAAAATAATCATTACAATAACATGTAATGGAATAAAAGAAAAATATAAAATTTAAAACTAACAAACAAGTAATTAAATTACATATACATAACACTTCCCCCCATAAAGAAAAAGAAAGATTTATATTATAAAGCTTTCTTTTAACCATAGATTAATTATATGAGGTAAAAAATTACATAAGAAAAACACTTATGAATTATACAAAGTGTGCATGAAATAATATTTATATACACGTGAAAGTGCATCTGCTATTAAATTGTCTTTTCCCTTGATGTGTCTGATGTCAATATTATCTTCCTGTAATAACAAACTCCACCGTAATAATCTCTGATTTTTGTTTTTCATCTTATTGATGCAAGTAAGGGGGTTGTATCACTAAAAGCAATAATCTGAGAAGGAGCTGAACTAATGTAATTTTCAAAATGTTGTAATGCCAATATCAAAGCCAAACATTCGTTCTCGATTATTGAATAATTTCTTTGGTGCTTATTTAATTTCTTAGAAAAATAGCACACTGGATGATCAGCACCATTTTTATCTTCTTGAATCAATACTGCTCCAATCCCAACATCACTTGCATCAACAGACAGTTTAAATCATTGACTGAAATTTGGATCTGTTAGAACTGGTGCACTTTTAAGTATGGCCTTTAACTTATCAAAAGCCTCCTGACATTTTTCAGTCCAAAGAAACTTGTTTTTTCTTGCTCAATAAATTTGTCAGGGGTTCAGCAATATTAGAAAAATTGGAACAAAATTTCCGATAGTATCCATCCGTACCTAAAAATCGCATCAGTTGCTTTTTACTGACAGGCACAGGGAATTCAGAGATAGCCTTGACCTTAGCATCGATAGGTTTAGCTTGTCCATGTCCCACGATATGTCCTAGAAATGTTACACAAGCACGGCAGAACTCACTTTTGGATAAACTGATTGTCAAACTTGCATCAGTGAGTCTGTCAATGAATTTCCGAATTGTTGCTAAATGTTCTTCCCAGGTGTCGTTGCAGATGATGACATCATCGATATAAGCATCACAATTATCTAGACCAGAGGTAATCATATTCATTAAACGTTGAAAAGTACTTGGCGAACCCTTCATCCCAAACGGCATTACTTTATATTGATAGAGTCCATCTGCAGTCACAAATGCCGAAATTTCCTTTGCCCTTTCCGTTAGTGGAATTTGCCAAAATCATTTCAGAATGTCAGATTTGATGACATACTTGGCATTTCAAATTTTATCAGTGCAATCATCGATTCTTGGTAATGGAAATGAATCTGTTTTAGTCACACTGTTCACCTTCCTATAATCAGTGCACATACGAAATGTTTTATCTGGTTTCGGAACAAGTATATATGGTGATCTCCAGTCACTTTTACTGGGCCCTATGAAATCATTCTCCAACAAATACTGAATGTCTTTTTTCAAGTATTCCTGTTTGAGAGGGTTCATCCTGTATGGGTGTTGTTTCACAGGTTTGGAATTTACAATTTTAACGTCATGAAAAATTTTGTTTGTTCTTGTAGGAACATCTGGAAATAAGTGCTCATATTCAAATAATAACTGTGTAAGTTTATTCCTTTCTTGTTGTTGCAAATGTGAAAGTTTCTGGTCCAGATTATTCATAATTTCTGAATTCCGAAGATTTGTCACTCCAAAATCAATAGTGTCCGATGGCATTCCTTCACTTAAATCCTCAGTGAGTGGGACAGGTACAACTAAATTAATTGCATGATTTACCTGGCTATCCCTCTCAATATACTCCTTTAACATGTTTATGTGGCAAAGTTGTTTTTGTTTTCGCTTCCCAGGAGTATTTATGATGTAATTTAAATCATTTACTTTCTTTTCAACCGTGTATGGACCGTAATACTTGGCCTAAAGAGGATTTTGTGGAATGGGCAAGAGAGCCAGAACTCTATCACCAGGCTGAAAACTCCTTTCCTTTGAGTTTTTACCATACTTTAATTTCATTTTTGACTGAGTAGAGTGCAGATTCCCTCTTGCAACCTCACAAGCCTTTGACAACTTATACCTAAAATTGGAAACATAATCGAGAAGATTAAGTTCAATATCTTCATTAGAAAGAAGTTTCTCTTTCAACAACTTCAATGGTCCACGCACAGTGTGTCCAAAAACTAGTTCAAAGGGACTGAATCCTAAAGATTCTTGAACTGATTCTCGAACAGCAAACAATAGTAAATGAATGCCTTCATCCCAGTCTTTACCCGTATCAAAACAATATGATCGAATCATATTTTTCAATGTCTGATGAAATCTTTCTAAAGCCCCTTGGCTCTCAGGGTGATAGGCAGAAGATTTGAATTGTTGAATGCCTAATTCATACATAACTTGCTTGAAAATTTCAGACATAAAATTTGACCCGTGATCAGATTGGACAGATTTGGGAAGGCCAATTTGAATATAAAAAAAAATCTTTATCAAAGCTTTTACTATTGTTTTAGTTTTAATATTCCTCAAATGAATTGCCTCTGGGAATCTTGTTGACGCACACATAATGGTCAACAAGTATTGGTTGCCTGACTTGGTCTTAGGTAAGGGACAAACACAATCTACCATTATTCTGCTAAATGGTTCGTCAAATGCAGGAATAGGTTGCAGATGAGCCTTAGGTATCTTTAGATCGGGTTTTCCTACCTTTTGGCAAGTATGACAAGATCTGCAATATTTACAAACATCACTTTTGATTTTTGGCCAATAAAAGTGAGTCACGATCTTGTGATTAGTCTTATTAATCCCTAAATGACCAGCCAGAGGAGTTTCATGGGCCAGACTAAGTATTTCCTGTCTGTAAGATTTTGGAACTACAATTTGATAGTTCACTGACCACTCGTCACCAGCAGGTACCTCAGGAGGTCTCCATTTTCTCATAAGAATTCCATTTTTAATGAAATAACAGACAGGAACTTCAGTGGCTTCTATTTCACTAATGGCCCTTTGAAACAAATAGGAGATCTCAGGATCTTTTTCCTGTTCGACGACAAGTGATTGTCGTTTGTTACCCTGATTAGAATAAAGAGAATGATTAGTTAAAAGAGGATCACTGTGATCAATACCTTTTGATTGATCCAAACAAGGAGTGAACGTGACCTCATCAAAAGTCTGACCAATACATGTGTCAGCTAAAGGAATACTTTCCTTATCAACATCATTCTCAAGAGCTTTCTTTGACATAGCTCTAGTAACTGCACAAGCTGGGTATCTGGGTATAAATGAGGGAATTCTTTTTCAAGAGGATCGACTTTCTGATCCAAAGAAGGCTTGTCAGTTACAAGTGGATTAACCACAACCGTATCTCCAGCTAGGTCGTTGCCTAGTAATAAATGAATGCCCTCAACGGGTAAAGAAGGCACTATTCCGATTGTCACAGGTCCTGAGACTAAGTCTGATGACAAATTAACATAATGGAGAGGAACATTAACAAAGCCGCACTCTACTCCCTGTATAAGAACACTCTCGTTAGAAGAGACTTCTCAGAAAAATGCAAAGTACCTGATAATAAAAGACTCTGAGAAGCTCCTGTGTCCCTTAAAATTTTAATAGGGATAGGATTGGCCAAATTACCCAAGAGTGACATAGAACCCTTCGACGTGAATGGTTCATAATTCTCCATAATAAAATCAGACTGGGGTTTATTAAACACAACAAATGTATTGCTTTCAATACATGACCGTGATCTTGACCTATTAGAAATAAGAGCATTTGGGATAGGTCTGTCTTTATTCTGATGCTTATTTTTCAATTTGAAGCAATCAGAAATAACGTGTCCTTTCTTCTTGCAATAGGTACACGTGGGAAGAGACAAGGATGTTTGATCAAGCTTATCAGAAGCTTGATTTCTAAAAGTTGTGCCAGATTTAGTTTTAGAAGGGCTCGTATTAGGCTGAAATACCTTCTTTCCAGAAGAATGCTGAGTGGAAGACTTGCCTACAAAAGGAACTTTATGAGCTAAGGAATACTCATCAGCAGCACGAGCAGCATTTTCCAAGGTTTCGATCTTATGCTCGTCAAGATAAGTCTTAATGTCACTATGGACACAGTTCTTGAACTCTTCAAGTAATACAAATTGTCTGAGACTTTCATAATCTTGATCAACTTTCTTGTCTCAGCATCACCTATCAAATAACTGCTCTTCTTCTCTTGCAAATTCGACATGAGTTTGTCCAGCTTCTTTTTATAGTTCCTGAATTTTTGCCGATAAGCCTCAGGGACTAACTCATAACCCTTTAAGATGCATTCCTTAACCAGATCATAGTCAGCACTTTGCTGAACTGACAGTGAATGGTAAATATCACTAGCTTTACCAATAAGTACACATTGTAATAATAGAGTCCAATGCTCCCTTGGCCATTTCAAATTTCCGCAATTTTTTCAAAACGAGGAAAATATTTGTCTTCTTTTTCGCTAAAAGGGGCACTAACCTAATATTTTTAGTAACTTCAAAACTTGAATTTGAATGTGAAGTGGGAACGTGCATTTCACTTGCCAGCTCTATTTCTTTAATTCTAAATTGATATTCCCTCTCTTCCCTCTGTCTTTGCATCTCTCTCTCTCTCTCTCTCTCTCTCTCTCTCTCTCTCTCTCTCTCTCTCTCTCTCTCTTCTAATTGCAGTTGTATTTGTTTCTCTTCTTTCTGTAAGTGCATTTGTTCTTTCTGTAACTCATTTGCATTTCTTTCTCTCTCTCTCTCTCTCTCTCTCTCTCTCTCTCTCTCTCTCTCTCTCTCTCTCTCAAATTGTAACTGCATTTGTTTCTCTCTCTCTCCTCTTTCGCCAATAGCATTTGTTTTTCTTCTTTCTGTAAATGCATTTGTTCATTCTCTTCTCCAATTGCAACTGCATTTGTTTTTCTTCTTATCTTTCTGAAGTTCCAGCTTTCTTAACTCTAATTCCATCTTGTATTTTAATTTTAATTCCTTTACTTTTATGTCAGAGTCTGATAGAGACTTACTGATCGAAAACAAAACACTTTTATCCAAAACACTCTTTTCTACCAAATACTGGACCAAAATGATTTTTATTTCTTGCTTCGTTAAAGAAGCTTTTGCCTCAGAAAGATCATATTTTCTGGCAAGTTCAAGCAATTCATCTTTTTTCAAACAATCCAACCATTCCTGGGTAGGATTTGAAAGAAAGATCTCCACTTTTGATGACATTGTAAAAAAAAAAAAAGCCTGTTGATTTCACTAAAGATTTCAAAAATGAGAATAATGCTTGGGGTTTTTAAAAAAGCTTGAAACTAGGGGAATTTAAATTTCATAAAACAATTTTCTGAAATATTTTGGCCAAAATTCATATATCCCAAGGGCGAGGCCCCAATTTTCTTGTTACGTGTCTAGGCTAGTACAAAATGTAACAAGAAAAGATTGAAGACAACAAGCTTTGTAAAATTTAACAAAATAATTTATTTCTCTAGAAAAACAAGGTAAAAATAAGAAAAAGGACTTACGGTTTACGAATCAAATCCAAAATTAATCCAAGAATTAAAAAATATAAGTCCTATCAATACAAAGTCCTAAGTGAATCACAGTTCGAATCCCGATGAAATTCAAGATGGAAGGCGATGACGTCTTCGATAACCTTCAAAGTGTTCCCGTGCCAACAGTTCCTTGTTGAATCACAAAGAATAATATTCCAGTTTGGAATTCCGAATAATTTTCAGTAAATGTTTTTGTCCAAGAATCAATTTAGGAGCACTTGTATTCCAGGGTAAATAAATTACTAATTCCAAAAAATAAAAATTCAGCTCAAACCGGTCACAACAAAACATCTTTGAGCTTCAAAGGTTTAAAGCACAACTAGCAAATTATTATGATAACATGAGTTATAAGCCCATCTAAAACGTAAAACATTCCCGGATGGGGGTCAAGATTTCTTCCCACTGGGAAAACCAAAAGTTTGTAACAATAAACACGTTATTTGTCACGTACTCCAGGTATAGCCTTGTTGTTGTTGTTGTTGTTGTTGGGCTTAACGCCATTTTTCAGCACACGATAGGCTATACATGGCGGCCAGTATTAATGGTGGAGGAAGAAACCGGGAGATCCCCGGAAAGAATCACCGACCCACGAGAAGCTACTGGCAAGCTTTGTCACATATCCACATTGGCCGAATCCTAGACTCGAACCCACGCAGCCAGAGGTGAGATGGTAGTGATCCGTAACGGAGAGCGCTTTAGACCACTCGGCCACTCGGAGTCCCGGTATAGCCTTGATTCCGCTAAATGAATCTTACTCTTAGAATGAATTTTTTAAAAAAATTTAAAAAGTTGTTTACTCAGAACTGACACTGGTTCTGAATCAAGGTCAGCAAATAGATACAGTGTTTCTACAACTGACTGTTTATCCGGTCAAACAGAACTGAATTGAATTTCTATTTTAAAAAAAATCAAATTCAGTAGACAAAATTATCATTACAATAACATGTAATGGAATGAAATATAAATAAAAAAATTTAAAACTAACAAACAAGTAATTAAATTACATATACATAACAGAGTAATGATTATTTTTTAATGTAATTTTGCCTAACTGCACATTTTGCAAAAGATGTTAGCATGTTTTAAATTTAGACCAATAAATAAATATGATTTTGAAAGCAGAACGATATATATGAGGCAGGAAGTACTTTGACAAGCTTACTATAAAAATGTTGGTTTTGCTCATTTGGAAGGTGTGCGTTGAAAATAATTTTGAAATTGAAACTTTTGTAATATATACTGTCCTAAAATATTAAAGTACAAAACATATTACGAAGACTCCACTTATTAAGCCCCCTTGCCTGTAGCTAGTAATTGGATATATTTAAAATTTAAACGGTTTCCAGAATATATTGGAACCAAGTTTTAACACATTACACACTGGCTAAAGTAATATGAATAAGACTCGGGTTATGTTTGATTTGTTGCAAATTGTTTTAGAAAGCAGAAGGATTGGTCATTGGCTTGTGCTCCTCAAGTTAGCATTTATATTGAATATTAATCCTTATTTTACTCATTTTAAAGTTATTACAATATTTAAAACCAAAAAACAGTATTGAAGTGGATATAACGTGTACCTCTACATACAGTATGAGAGGAAAAGGGCAGAGACACGTTCTCGCGATGCATCATACCTGGTAGTTAGTCTGCTCATCTCAACACGGGGTGGGTTGGAGTTTACACGCCTTGTAAAATTCGTACATCTCCGGACACAGGATTCTTTTGAACTATGGTTCTTTCCGTGCTCTATTATTTCGTTCGTTTCTGATAAGGAACCATATTTAGGCCCACTGTATTTCTAAATTCTGTGGACATGTTTTTAAGCTGCTAAAAGCAAGTCCCTTGCATTTTCTCCATTATAAATATATCCTAGATGTTTGCTGCTTGAAATAGTATATAGTAATAACGCATAGTATTTATCCTATTTTATGAGAAAGAATGGGATACATAAAATCGTTTAATTTTTCATCAGATACGTTCCCCCATACACTTTTTGAGGAGAATAATTCAAAGATAACCGATACTTGTTTGAAGAGAGATAATTTTGAGAGCCTATGGTATCATACGGAAGTGTAACAGTCTTCCTTAATGGACTGTACGTTAATAGAACAGGGGAGGATCTGGTGATGGTGAGGTGAATGCGAAATAACTTTAAAGTTTTCTAGAGTAAGTTTTAGACAGAAATAATGATCTATCCTTGAAGGCTACTCTTAAAGATGGATATCGACAAAAAGACAAGGAGACAGTTACCTGTCCATCAAACGCCACTTTTACCCAGTGGTATCCGCTACCATCAGCCTCTTCGTGTAAACTTTTAAAACAATAACCCGGAAACAAGGTTCCATAGATAATTGATTGTGTGTTTGGCTCAGCTCGAAATGCAAGGCCCTCCGTGGGACAAATCAGGTCATCGGCGAATCCAATGGAAACAGACACACTTAACAGCAAACACAGGTAGAGGGCAGCCTGCATCTGAAATAATAATAATAATCATAATATTAATAATAATAATAATGCTTTAAACCTTGTAACTTTGGTAACAACTTCAATGGCAGACTAGGATATAAGGAAAAAATTTTAGATTGCTTTATGTAGAATTTGTACTTACCTCTTTAGATTTATAGAAACAGAGTTTTAGATGTAGTGCTAATTCCATGGTTTATATATGTAGTTACTGTCACTTTTTTCCTCAATAGATAACATTGTAATATTTGTACAGACTTCCTCATTTTGACATGATAGGTCGAGATCGGACGGATAGTTATCTTAGATTCCAGTACAAAGGTTTTGCACTTTTTAGCCTATACTGCAAATCGTGATATGGGCGAGAGGAGGAAGTATCGGTGCGAATGTGTAGAGAAAACTGAATACATGTAGTGTGATTATTCAGAATGAATTTAGCAAGACCTCTCATTGCCAACGTTAAACCATGCGGGCCTTTTATGTACAGTTAAACCTGTGTATAGCAGGGAAAAGGCAGAAGTGGCCTTTGTAGACAGGTGACCTCTTATGGCAGGTTTAGCTCTCAAACTTCTTTCATGACAAATTTAACTGAATAGCATTAGCATTATTATTAGTAGTAGTATCATTATTATTACTTCACGTATGTTTGTAGTAGTAGTAGTAGTAGTAGTAGTAGTAGTAGTAGTAGTAGTATGCTACCATGATATATGTTCTTAGTTTAGCTATTTAGCAAAAAGAAAAATGACAAAATTTAATAACGATAAGTTTAACACAAGAATACTGAATCCACCTTTGGATATGTTTACTTGCCATTGATAAGAGGTGTTATCTTCTCTCCTGTCGAGAAATAACTTTGTCCATTTATCAGTAACCGACTTTGCTTGTCATTTAATGTCTCATGAAACCAATCTGATAATTTAAATATACCCCCGTCAAATCAAGACAACTACAATTGTATACATGCACTCGTTTATACATCTCTCTCTTGCACACACACACACGCGCGCTTAGGTCATTATCAGGAGAAACTGCTCCTAAAATAATTACAGATTAACAGTTTATCTGTAATTGTGAAACACACGACTGACGTTTTGTCATGGCAGTTGGTATAATTAGGCATGAACACAGGTGTTCACACTTCTAACAATTGATGGATTAAACAGTGGCTCAAATTCACCGAGATCAAAAGATAGTTCGCATTTGCTTGCGACCTTTGATAATAGGTAAACCTCCTGGAGCTATTGTTGGCAATACCTGAACCGTTCGTCGCGTTTCCTCTAACCTTTCCCACCCGATTTTGATATTTCGACTTTTATATTGGTGTGTATGATCAGAGTCAATTGCCGTTCGAAAAGTTGGAATTCGCCGCCACCGTCGGGTGCTGCAACAGGGTAGTCGCTTAACAGTGGGCCTAGCAAACGCAAACGATGTTACATGAGTTATACCTGCATGAAATCGATATGAAAATGATAAATTGTCTGAGATATTGAGAGTATGATAATCATTATGTATTTAATCAGCTGACAGAAAGAGATGAAACTACAGCGTTGATGAAGTTTGACCTGGTACAAACCATTGCATTTCTAGTCACATGATTACTCAAATCTCGCAACCTACATGTCTAAGACATCCGATGTCCAATAGTTACGTGATATCAACAATAAATCCCTTTCAAATGTTGTTATTCGAAAGTATTAAATTAATGCCACATATTGTTTGTAAAAGAATGAAATGACATAATTCCCAACATATGTTTCAGAGGACAACGACTGAAAACCTGTCGCTGTCTCAGCAATCTGAAGAAAGTCAGATTCATCAAGAATAGAGCACGTGTCAAAGATGGTTCTGTTTTATCACGTGACTACTATAATCGAAATATGAAACGTTTAAACATCGATTCATGTCATATATCATTATATGTACCGTGCATTGCTCATCAAACAAACGCAGTGTAATTTTTGCGTACTTGGAGCGGTCACTGCTAATATGCTCCAGTAACCGCCAAAGGCAAGGTGAAACCACTGCTTGGTTAAGAAACATTTATATAGCAAATTTGCCTAGAGGATTAAAATGACTGTTGTGGCAAGGTGATCGCCGAATGCAGATGACCGTTACGACAGGTTTGACTGTATTTATGCATTTAATTATTTGTTTATTTTGTTGCTTGCTGTTTCGTAGTTTCACCAGTAACATCAAACTTGACAAGTTCCACTCCTTAATGTCTTTTCCATCCTTTTGTGTATACAACTCTGTTTAGGAAAGCATTTTGGCGTCCCTCTTAAATTTTCTTCAAAGTGTGTAAAACCTTAAATTTCATCCTGCCTCTTTTAACAGACTTCAGCCATATGTTATTTGTATGCATAATTTTCTACAAAATCCGCAAATATCGAATCTTTAAAATTATTTCTAACGAATATGTAAAAGACACTTGGTTCGGTTTAATATCATTATAGATGGAAGAAATATTTGCTGAAATACAAGTAGTCTGTATTTTATTAAGACAGGGATTATGCTGATTCAGCTAAATTGAAAACTTATTGCATTCTCTGTCTTACTGTGAATTAATTTATATTTGTGTGCATCATTTTTGTGGAATCTACGTCAGATTTAAAAGGAAGACAATATTTTTGTGGAGCCTACGTTAATGGGTATAGGGATATCACTTTTGTGAAGCCCACGTTTGTGGGAAGCGAGACATAGTTATTTCTCTGACGACGATGGCGGTCTATTCGTATAAAGCTTGTCTAAGTTTTTGTTCAAGTTTTTCTTTCGCATATTTTTCCTCAACCTCTTTAAATTCTTATCACAAATTTAATGCGCTGTCATGAAGCTTGTCAGTCTACGAAATGATCGCTGGTCCCTTTTACCTCGGGGCAAGGTCCCATTTATAGACAATTTGTGTTGTGGTTTTGCTTACAGTCTTTTCTATTGTTTTCATTTGCTAATATTTTCCTAAATCTCTTGATATATTTTGTTCATACTTAGACTGAATCATTTTCAAGTTAAGACAGTTCATTCCATGACATGCTCTTTCGCCTATATGACTTTGGGGTCACAGTCAAAGACAATTTGCTTTAAGGTTTGCTTTTAAAAAAATTTCTTTGCTAATGTTTCCTAAAATACTTAATTAATTTAGTTGGTACCTGAGATGACTATTATAAAGATAAGAAAATTAATGCGACACTAAAGTAGACGATAGTGTGACATTAATACTAGAAGTCGAAAGAGCGTATGTCAATAATGTATAACAAAAACCTGTCAAACAATTGCATTCTGATAAAGACCGAGGAATTCAGTTAAGCATGACAATAAAATCTCACTTTTTGCGTTTGGCGCTTGACTTCCTGCCATTGACAATCTTCATTTCTACTAAGAATGTTGATAATCTAGAGTCTCTGCCTCAGTAGTATGGTTCCGTTGTGAAATAGTACTTATGGGAGACTTTAATGACAGATATCATAACTGTTCCCATGTTCGTGGTGCAAAAACCAGTTGCTGCAGACATTATTGACAAAGAATTTTGTGGCCTTAAACAAGTCAAACCAGAACAAGGGATCGAGTTACACATTTGAGCCTCTTACAATATCTCTTGACGTAATTCTTGTTGGCAAAAGTTTGCTTTAGTACGTAAATGAGAGCGAGGTCCTTGCAAATCAGGATACATGTTTGTGGTCAGATCACCATGTATTCTATAAAAACCTCTTTTTTTTTTCCAGTCGCAAGGTATGTACCTCTATACATCTTCTACTTCGTGGCAAACAGCCCACACTGGAAAGCTTACATCTTACGAGCTAGAGGCTGACAAAAGATTAAACAAATTTAAAGATTCCATTCCACTGTTACGTATATGTAATTAAATTGCTTGTGTGTTAGTTTTAAATTCTTTTTTTAATTTTTGTTTCATTACGTTTTATTGTAATGATAATTTTCACGGGATTTGATATTTTCCCAGTTAATTCACTTCTCAGTTTTGACCTGAGAAGAACGTAAAAGGTTACTTTATCACTATTTTTAGCTCACCTTGGTTGAGACGTTTGTAAACATTGAATGAAAATGATTGGCTATTACCAAGGTCATGTTCGGCCCACGTGTTAGCTAAGTTGTAAACAACCTTTCTTTCTTATTTATTTGCAGCGTGAGAATCTGATTCTTAGATAGGGCTATTCTAGGTTACGTGCTAAATGGCATTTTTTTGTACTGAGCTGTTCAAATTAGTGATCTCGTAGTCCCGTCACGTGAGCCACCATGTGATCTAAAATCGTGGGTTAAGACAAACGATTTCTAGTAGATTTGCCAGTCGTATTTTTACAACTTTAGAGCTCAAGGTGTGTTTTTTTATGTTGATGCCAGTTGATTAAGACTTCTTATATTTTGTGGATTTAATAATTCATATTCTCTTGAAAACACAAGTACTCTTCTTTATAAAAATTCTGGGACAAAGACATTTAGTGGAAATTTATTCTGGAATTCTAAACGGGAACATTATAAATTGTGATTCAACGAAGAACTGTTGCCATCAGTACAACGACCTCATCTGACGTCATCGCCTTCCATATTGGAAAAGAGATTCGAACCTGGATTCAATTAGAACTGTTTAGTGATAGGACTTATATTTTTCAATTCTATGATTAATTTTTGGATTATATTCACAAACCGTACGTCCTATTTCATATTTTTATCTTGTTTTCTAGGGAAATAAATTATTTTGTTAAAACCTACAAAGCTTGTTGGCTTCACTCTTTTCTTTTGTTACCTTTGTACGAGCCTATACGTAACACCACTAGCTCTAAAACAAATTAAACAGTTGAATTAAAACTCGTGCTCCTTATGATGGATGATAGATTAAATAGTATCTCTAAAGAGACATTTAATCTAGATAGTAAACCTTCCTGGTCACCCAGTGTTCATGAAGCACATGAAAGGGCTAGACAGTTGAGAAGGATATGGATTAACCATGGGAGGCCCAGGGCTTAATGTATGTAGTTTCACACAAAACAAGGTTGCCAAGAGGGAATTTAGGAAAATTCAAGAGCAAACTATTAATGCGCATTAAAAAAGTGCGCTTAATCATTTAGATGAAGTAGTAGAGTTAGATATTAGACTTTTCTTGATAGTATATGATAAACAGCGTAATTGGGGCAGAAACTCTAAAAGCTGTTTCGAACTATAATTTGATGGAGAAACAGCATGCAATCCCCAAGAGACAGCTAACTTATTTGTCAAAGCTTTAAACACATACACACCAAAACGTAAGTTATTCTTTAGCTCCACAGTGATTAAAGAAATCGATCTTAAACTACTTATAAATCTATTCAATGCGTTACTACAAAACTTTTTATATACCATGTGACAGGAAGGTTGACATAATTGCACCAATCTACAAGGGCTGAGGAAAGTGAAGGGAAAAAAAATGATACTGACAGCTATAGGACTGCATCATACCTGTTTTGTGCAAACTGTTTGAAAAATGGGTACATATTAGATTAAATACATGGTAAAATAAAAACAACGAAAATGCAACATTCATCGAACAGCAGGGTTTTCAAAAGGGATTGAGTTACATAACGGCAACGTTTAACTTAGATGAAGCTTTCCTTGCTAACCTGGAATTAGAATCAGAAGTCTTGATCACATTATTTGGACATAAAGAAGGCGTATGAAACCGTATGGCAAAGGGGGCTTTTCATGAAGCTTGCCCAATTGGAAATTACTCTTCGCTGTAAATTAGGAATACACATCAATCATTCAGTCAGCAGTAGGTTTTATGGAATATCCAGTTAAAAACCATCAGCTCACAATGCACTAAAGTGAAAGTAACATCTGGAAGTATGATAGTTTTTACTCCCGCAAAGATGTAATAAACCATAATTACTTCCGCCCGATGAGACTGCATTCAAACCACGTGATTGGATGGTGAGTGGTGTCAGCTATCGTATAACAATTATAACAACAGCACTAGATCCCAGTGAGTTTCAAGCTCGCACATTGACATCTTGGCATTCGATATTCTACAGGTAAGTTATTTTTGTCTTTTGTTCTGAGTTTTCGTTTGAAGTCTTATTTTTCTTGATTTATGTGTAAGACCCAACTATAATTTTTAAAACTATGCCTACCTTAAACATTCTGTCCTGACATTTCAATGAAAATTTCATATCTCACGAGAAACATTTGATATTAGATAGATTTTGCAATATTAAAATAAAAATAGGAAACAAAATTTACGAAGCATACTGATATATGTTCTTTAAAATCACACGCTAAATAATGAAATGTGTCTGGATTTTATAATTTTCAAATTTATATTTTCTTTAACATACATATATACATACATACATACACAAACATACATACATGTACGCGTACATGAACAAACACACATAATTGGGTATTCTTGTAAGTGACGGTGCTTTACATATTTTTTAAACAAAACATTTGAACCTTAATTTCTTTTTAAATACTGGTTTTATGAAAGTTGAAAGAAATTATCTTCAGATTAGAACATCTAAAGAACAATATGAGATTTTAAATACGATACAAATGCTTTCATGTGTAATTAAAATGTCACTAATATTTCTTATACGTCTGTCGGGAAAGAAGAAAAATAGTTTGCTTCACTGTTAACATTTGAAATTATTGGGGTTTTATTGTTTCTAGTTTTAATAATATGGAACTTCCAAGGCCAGTCTCCGTGGAAATTCAGGGCAGAGTTAACTCCAAAAGACCGGTATTTATGGGAGATAGCTACCATTCGAAAATGTATCATAAATGTGAAGCACCCGCAGAGGCTTTATCTTACGATGAGGTATGCAAATGTTATTTCTGTCTGATTAACTGTTATCTTGTCATCTCTGATTCTTCTTACACCGTCATATTATTTGTTAATTTTTGCTGTCTTATATGGGTACAAACACTTTGTGTTAGGTTACGTTTTTGTACTACACTTGATTAAATAATTAATAAACATGTATCTTAATCAGAGAATACCGGACATTCGTAAAATTATTGCAATACAATATGAAGAAATAGAGGCAAAACTTTCGTACGAAGAACCGATATCTGATTGAATTTTTCTATACTTTGACCGTGAAGACATTGTGCTGCTGCATATTTACCTTCTTCATCATCAGAAAATATAATTTCAGAGCTTGCAGACTACATCCGATGCAACAAGTCCCTACCTGATGTCACCAGATTGGAACCAAACCGTGACACGTGATCGCTCGTCCGCGTCCAGTATCTACAGTTTTCTTTGGTAAGCGAGCATCAATGATATTATCTATCATACAAAACTGAAGCTTTACAAAAAGGTTTGGAATACATTTCCATTTAAAATCTATGTATTATGGGAAAAGTTTCATATGCATTGAAACTCTCCTCCTCCTCCTCCTCCTCTCTATAATCAACCTCAAGTCCCTTTAGTTTATGTCAGATTCAGATATGTATGCAATGATATCAATAAGATCTTCACTGGTCATGAATTTGTTAACATTTCTGAAATGGTAGAATTTCATACGTCACGGCGATTCCTTCTATTACAGATACAGAAATAAATAAAAGCTGACTATGTTACTTCGCAAAACTGTTCACTGAACATTGTAACTTGCTCATCATGAACTTTCTGCTGATTAAAAATATTGGTTACATTTGATCTTAAAATATGGTTCGGTTCAGATGCATTTTCACCCTTTATTTAGGGACCGACCTGCTTTGGAAGAATGGGGAGAGAGGGTTGTGATTTTTCATAAAAAAATCTCCAACCCCATAACAGCCGTAAAGTAGATTGAAGTAAAAACGAGTGCTCCGATTTGTATGGCAAAAAGAAGTAATTTTATCCATCATATTTAACTGGAAATATGTATCTTCAGATAAAAGATAAAATCCTGGTTGGAATTAAATCCCAAGATCCCACCTCCGAAGATTCAATGGTCGTACCCTTTGCCTATATACTTAAGAAATCTGTAGAAATTTGTTTACTTTCTTTCCTCTTACGTGTCTTTTTCATATAGTGTAATCTTTATATACATTTTTTAAATCGATATTATTCATTGTCATGTAGGTATCAAGGAATACACGGAGCACAGCAAATTAGACAAAACAAACTCCAGCCTAGGGACTCTACTGACGCTTTAAAAATATGGCTGAATAAACACAAAAAGAACCCCTATCCATCCAAAGGTGAGAAAATAATGCTGGCCATCTTGTCGAATATGACACTGACTCAAGTATCCACGTGGTTTGCCAATGCTCGAAGAAGGCTCAAGAAAGACTACTCGAATGATGTCCACAGATTTGGACCAGTGACTGAGATCTCCATCTAAGCAAAATCGGAGGTCGCAGGTAAAAGCCAATTGATTGATTGATTGATTGATTGATCATGCATCTTTTAAGGTTTAAAATTTTTATTTTTACAGATTTCGTAATAGTTTGGCTTTCCAAGTACAAAAATTTGACTATGGTCAAAAGCTCATATGCTTAAACGGACTAAATAACAAGTGTTTTTGTGAGACGTTAATAATTTCAGATTGATTACTCATTAACGCCAAAGTTACGTGATTTGCTCGAAGAAATTATGACTGATTTAGTATGCATTCCAAAATATTGTGAACTACTGTATTTGTCCGTGTTTAGTGAATCACATCATAATTTCTAGTTTCGATTGGTCTTGTGCGTGTTCTTATAGCACATAATGCGTTTCTCTTCGACTCCGGAATACTTGAATTTGTTTCACGCTGTTGCCACACACCAACGTCGTATTAAATCATATTATGTC